>JAEMOT010002706.1:566-46363 GCA_019297695.1 Apostasia ramifera | reverse complement strand
GAAACAGGGGAGGGTTTGGGAGGGGTAACAGGGGAGGGTTTGGGAGAGGGAAGGGGGGCGGGCGGACCTGCCGATGGCTTCGGCGGAGAGGAGGTGGGGGCGGCTCCGGGGGACTGGGCGGCGGCCGAGGCGGCGAGGATGCAGATCAGAAGAAGGATCAGCGCGGCGCGGGCCATCTCCTATTCAGATGTCGGGCCGTCGGGAGAGAGAGGAGCTGGGATTCGATGAGAAAAGGAACAGGAGGCAGAGCAGCTATATTTAAAGTGAGGAGAGGCAGATGAGCTCATACCTTAACAGTTAACACAGAGATAGAGGCACACTTCTAATCGTGTCAAAAACGAGTTAGCAGGTTAGATTCCGATTGATTTATATCATTTGACTCGTGTCTGATCATTCCATCAATCAATCTAGTTTTTATGGCTTATTAACCTGTTTAATAAGCATGACATGGTTTTTAATGCTCATTCGTGCATTTCTTGTGAGATGGAATCCTGTTTGTTTGCACTAACATGGCTGCAACACCTTATAGAATCAGAAAATTAGTGATAGGAGTCACAATATAATCATATGAGAACAAGACATCTCCATCCTAGATAGCGCTATGTGAAGCATGGAGATGATGGATTCATATAATAATATGATGAAGAAGCATACTTATCTCATATTTCTTTTGCGGAGTGCAGAGATATTGAATAATCATATGGTCATATAAGAATACAAATAATTGCACCTTTTTGTATAGAAGAAAGGTTGAAAGTTTTTAATCGACTTGATGCAGGTTAGGCCTCCTTTACGAAATCATATGGATTTATGAAATATGCATTTTGTGAATATATTCCTGTTCTTACATGAAAATGTGAAAAATGATTTTATTTGTGTTCCTGTATGGAAAATAAGGAACAAATATTTTAGTTAGAGTATGATAGTTGATCAGATATTTATATAGAATTGAAAATAACGTCAAGTAAATGTACCTTGGATATATACATGTTTTCATACTTTTATATGGAAAAATGAGGAAAGTATTTATCTTCTTGTGCAATTATATGTTTATTTGATATCTTCAAGCTCCAAAAAATAGAAGATAAATAAGGCTCTTTATCATGCTGTTTGAACCCATCAATATCACTACAAAAAATCATCATGGAGTTCTAGGCAGAAATGAGATACTTTTCTTAGTCAATTTCATTTCCATTGAATGCTTTAGCTGTTAATTTTTAGATGCCCTGAGATGAGTTGCTAGTCTGCTAGAGAGATATCAAAAAGTATAGATGTACATTACGTATCTAACTAATTTTAGAGGTATTAATGCCACTTGGACGCTATGACATGGTTACGAAGTGTTGAACCAGAGTGACACTTACAAAGTTGATGAGCAATTTGTTGTATGTTTTGTGAGTAGAGAAGTTTGATGGCGGGATGAGGCTGGTTGAAAGTGTTTGAGACGTAAGGTTGGTCCTATAGAGGTAGCTTGGCGTGAGGCAATGGTCGGGATGTGAAGTCGTTTGGCTAGGGAGGCTGCCCACACTCTGGTGTGTTGAGGAACTGAGGTGATACTGACTAATTGGGCATGATGATGTTTGCCTGTTTAGGGCATGTTAGGATACCTCTAGTCAAAGTTTTGCAATAAATACTTCTAGTTGGATCAAATTTTTTAGGAAGTTTCTAGTCTAGGGGGTGCACATTAAAATATCTTTGTTATTGAGTTATTGAGATATAGTTAAAAATGCCAGGATTCCTTAGTTGTAGTTGGATAAATCGAAATCCTCCGACTGGAGCTTGATGTATCCAGGCACATTCAACCAAAGCTAGGTATGCTGGAATGTCTCCAATCGAGGTTGAACATGTCAAGAGTGCTCTTCTAGAGCTTCGTTGGGACTCCTTGAGTCAGGTGTAGACATGCTAGGCCTATTTGATAAGGGATTCAACTTTTGAATAAGTAGAATTAAATTTAGCCCTTGAAGTGTTTTTGGATAAGTGAAAAGGCTTCACTTGGAACCATGTAATAGATGATTTCAACTTCATAACTTTAGAAATGGCTTGAAGCTATATTTTTTGATTCAATTTCATTTGATAAATTCACTTAAGTGAATCTGTTTTGAAAATCTGAAGCTTCTTTATGCTACCAAGTGACTACCAAGTAACTAAATTATTTGGAGCCTTTATTTTTGATTCTCTTAGCATGTTTTTCGCAACTTTACAGATGTAGTTAATGACTATTTGTCATATAAGCTTAGTTTTCAATCAATATATCACCGCCCAAGCTTTAGAGCCCCCTTCTTGAAGATTATATTCTATTATCAAGTTTGAAGACACCACTTGGAATACTTTACATTCTTTATGAGCAATATTGTTTCCTTGTATGGAAGTAGTCAAATCACATTCTTAAAAACCTATTCTTTTTTTTGAACAATCTTGAAGAACAATTTTTATTAGTGATAATATACTTATCTTATTTTCTTGAATATAATATTAATAATCATAAAATCATAAAGTAAGAAAAACTTCAAAATAGTTTTATCCTCTTCATTAGTCTCCGCAAAATCATACCCACCATCGATGATATTAAATTATTTGGCAATACTTTTAATATGTCTATTTAGATATTCTCCTATAACTATTCTTTTTTTAAGGTATCTCTTGTGTCAAATCTTCTAAATTATTTCAAAAAAAAATTTATACTTATATCTAAACCTACTTTTTTTTGAAAATAAAAACTTCTGAACTTATTTTGGGCTATATACTTACAATGTTAATTGTCATTCTATTAATTATAATTTTTAAAGTTATAATTTTATTCTTATTTCTGTTGATTTCTATTGCATCATTCTCTTATCCTGAGTTATATTCTTGCCTGAATACTAAAGCTAAGCTAATTTCTCTGATTTTCTATCTAGTCTGTTTTGTTTCATAACGACACAAAATACTAATTCTCTAAGAAATCATAACATCCATTAACTTTATTTCCTTGACATGGTACTTATATTCTAAATTCCTACCATTACCTGGTGTTTTAGACTGCTATCAACTCATTCTAGCATCTCAATCTTATCTTAGTCTTATATTCTTATCACCATTTTGTCCAATTAACTTTTCTTAGGCCTCGTTTAGTTTGAGGTTTTTCTGGACAAGAGAAAATTTTTTATCTTTTAGGTTTAATAGGAAAAAATGTATTTTGATATTACAAAATGTATCAGATGTAAAATAAAGTTAATTCTTATATTCGTATTTGTGTTGGATGTGAAATAAAGTTAATTTCTACAATTGAAATTTATGTTGAGCTAAGAAAATACATCGAATCAAACGGGGCCTTAAGAATCATAATATTTTATCAGGTTGAATCAAACCGTATTCAAGAGGATGGGTATTCGAATCAAACCGTATTAGCAGGATGAGTAAAATAAAAAAATATTTCTAGTGTGTTGTGCGATAGAAAATCTCATCTGGAATCAAGAGTAAATTTTATAAAATTGTAGTAAGACCAGCGATGATATATGGTGCTGAATACTGGCCTGCAAAGAAAAAACATATAAATAAAATAAATATTACAGAAATAAGGATGCTAAGGTGGATGTGTGGATATACACGTAAATATAAAATGAGAAATGAGTATATTCGAAAGGAAGTTAGTGTTGCACCAATTGAGGATAAACTTAGAGAAAGTCGGCTTAGATGGTTTGAACATATAAACCGTAGGCCGATTGAAGCTCCAGTTAGAAAAATTGAGTTATTGAATCTTGCTCATGTACAAAGAAGAAGATAGAGATCAAAAAAAATATGACAAGAAACTATAAGAAGTGATCTTAGTTACTTAGACCTAGATAAGAATTTGGTAATTGATAGAGCGCAATAAAAACAAAGGATTCATGTAGTCGACCCCAGTTAGTGGATTAAGGCTTAGTTGTTGTTGTCGTTGTTGTCTTATCCATATAAATCCATTAACAGTATACTATGTCTGATATTTAAACATATGAAATTTGATAAGGTCAAATTTTTAGTATCATTTTAGAAAATTATTATATAATTTTGATTTTGATATCATCAACCTATTAGCTTTGATATAAAAAAAAACCTTATAAAATCAGCTAAAATTATTCTGATTCATTCATAAGCATATATGACTTTAATACAAAAATTTGCTATGCTATTAGTGTAAAATTGTTAGCTTAAGGGTAGAATACAATCTTAAAAATTTGAATTAAATTTTCCATAATTAATAGCAGATGCCATGCAATTTCACTCTACCCATCTATCAAATTTCTTTTCAAAATAATATGATAAAAATGTTTGAAAATGAATCAATTTTGTAAAATTTAAAATTTAAAAAACAACATGCTACAGAATCATTTTGTCTGAGCTTTTCTTTGCCAAACTATAAAAGTTAATTTTATTTTATATCCAACATAAATATTAATATTAAAAATAAATTTATTTCATATTTTAATCACTTTCAAATATTAAATTAAATTTTTTTTCATTAAATTTATAATATAATTTTTTTTTAAATTAACTTTTGAAACAAACTAGGGCTAAGGGTGTGTTTGGAAATATGTAGGTTATTTTAATTATTTATTGATTGAAAATTATTTATGTCAACATTGATGTGCTGTATTAATCATTGAGTATGAATAAATATATGCAAATATATTGCTACATGGCTGGTGGGTTGCAGCCATCCGAAGATTGGCATATTAAATTTAATTTTCTTTGTTTTTTTGACAGGGAAATTTAATATTCTATACTTTATGATTTCATCACAAAATATATTTGATTAGGTTTGAGATGTCTGACTTTGGCCAATGACAACCAATTCTTTTACAGACTCCTTGCTGGCCATGTTGTTCAACACATTTAGAAGCTTTTGCAGCTCCAATTTTTGACTTTTTTTTTTTTGGTTGAAGTTATCCTTCCTTATAAAAGTTAAAGAGGTTGTTCACTCACTAGTACAATATATGCATTTTACGGCACATGTATAAAGGCGGTTAACGAGAGAAACTGCTGCAAAAAGTTTCTGACGCACTTTAGACGGCGGTTCACTGAACCGCCGTCTAAAGTCAGTACTTTAGAGGGCGGTTGGACGCTACCTAGGGTCGACCTCCGGTCGACCTGAAAAAATCCCCCAAGATGACCAAAGTTTCTGTTGAGGGTCGCTGCGGAAGGTCGACCTCAGGTCGCCCTCAATTAAAACCCTTTAGACGGCGGTTGACTCGCGCAACCGCCGTGTAATGTTAGCATTAGACGACGCTTGGTATGTCAACCGTCGTGTATATCCCAGGTCGACCTCAGGTCGACTTGAAAAAATCTCCCAAGATGACCAAAGTTTCTGTTGAGGGTCGCTGCGGGAGGTCGACCTCGGGTCGACCTCAGGTCGACCTCAATTGAAACACTATAGACGGCGGTTGACTCAGCCAACCGCCGTCGAATGATACACATTAGACGGCGGTTGGCTGAGTCAACCGTCGTCTAAAGGTAATTATAAGTATCATAGCAGGCTTCAATTGGCTCATTTGTTTCAAACGGAAAAACCCTAGATTTCTAAGCTTGCATTTTTGAACGTCGCCGGTGGACTTCACCTAGATCTAGCGAGGGTTGCTCGTCGCCGGTGGACTTCACCTAGCCGGATCAAGCTGCTCGTGTCGATCTCCTCTTCCATCTTTCTCTTTTTTGGCTGCCATTCAGGTAAATAAGTTCGCCGACGCCCGATATACCACGCTAACGCCGGATCTAGCTGCATTCGCGGCCCTACTCCCTCGCCGACGCCGGCCGACGCTAGATCTAGCCACATTCGCGGCCTACACCCTCACCAACGCTGGATCTAGCCTCTCGCGGCCCTTCACCCTACCCGACGCCGGATCTAGCCGCATTCGCGGCCCTACTCCCTCGCTGACGTCGGCCAACCACGGATCTAGCCGCATTCCCGGCCTTACACCCCCGCCGAAGTCGGATATAGCAAACTTCACCTTCTTTCACCATTTTTTTCTTCTTCTTCTTCATTTTTATTTTTGGCCGAAATATTTGGATTCAAAAATTAATTTCTTTGGGTAAATCTACTTCTTTATTTTTTTATTTTTTTTATTATTTTTTCAGGTTGATTGCAAAATATTGGGATTCAGAAATTTCAACTATCGTTTCTGCTTAATTTCACATAAGATAAATAATAATTATTCTATTTTTTTTCAGTTTATTTATATGTTCATTCTGATGTATAAGTAGAATATTTTTAGCATCTAAGTTGAATTAATTAATACACATTAATTATATTATGCCTTATCATATATTAATTATATTATGCCTTATCATATTGGTAGTTATATATGGATCGATCTTGGATTAAAAGGATAGACGATCATTTGAATATGATAATGGAGTAAATTCCTTTATAGATTTCGCACTGAAAAATGAATGCTTACTTAATGACAGAATAAGATGTCGGTACTTGAGATGTGAAAATATGAAATTATTTGAAGCCAATATTATGAAAGATCATATATTTTTTTATGGATTTGATAAGACTTATGAAAGATGAATTTAGCACGGTGAATCTGTAAGAAATGAAATGAATAATATTGGGAGAAGTTCATCATCTACATGTGCAGATGCTAATGTTAACATTGAAAATACAGTCGAGAAAGATAGAATGGAAAATCTACTTTGGGATATTGAAAATAATTTATCAGAAGTTCCAGAACAGTTTGAAGAGTTGCTTCAAGAGGCTAAGAGTCCATTATATCCTAACTGTAAAAATTTTACTAAACTTTCCGCACTAATGCGTTTGTTTAACTTAAAGACAACAAATAGTTTAAGCAACAAGTGCATTACAGAGTTGCTTATTCTTATAAAAGATATGTTACCAGCTCCCAATCAACTTCCGAATTCAACTTACGAAGCAAAGAAAATGCTTCGTAAGTTAGGAATGCATTACGAGAAGATCAATGCATGTCCTAATGATTGTATTTTATATCGGAATGAGTATAGTGGATTAGAACAATGTCCAGAATGTGGGAAATCAAGGTGTAAGCTGTGTACAGATGGCATTAAAGAAAAATATGGTATTCCAGAAAAAGTTTTGTGGTATTTGCCCTCGATACTGCGCTTTGTAAGACTATTTCAAAATAAAGAATATGCTAAAAATTTTACTTGGCATGCTGATGGTGAAGGGCGTGTATTTGATAGAATGATGCGACACTCTACTGATTCGCCACAATGAAAATCTTTCGATATTAGATTTTCAAATTTTGCTGAAGATCCGAGAAATTTAAGACTTGGGCTATGCACTGATGGCTTTAATTCGCACAGTATTTAAAGTAGTCAGCACAGTTGTTGGCCTGTTTTTTTGGTTATTTAGAATTTACCTCCTAATTTATGCATGAAACGTAAATTTATCATGTTGACTTTGTTGATATCTGGACCGAAGCAATCTGAAAATAAAATAGATGTTTATCTTTCTCCACTTATAGATGATCTTAAAAAGTTATGAAAAGAAGGAGTGCAGACATATGATGCTTACCGGCATGAGCTATTTACATTAAGGGCAGCACTTATATAGACTGTGAATGACTATCCAGCTTATGATAATTTGGCGGGATGCAGTGTTAAAGGTTACTATGCATGTGTTATTTGTGGTGATAAGACTAATGCATAGTATCTAAAACATGGAAAGAAATTATGTTATATGTGTCATAGAAAGTGGTTGCCTCGAGATCATGTGTTTTGCAAAAAAAAAGAAAGCTTTCGATGATAATGCTGAGTTTGAGAAGGCTCCACGTCCACTTAATGGGAAAGAGTTGATACAAATTTTGAGCACTATAGGTCAAGATCCTCCAAAAACAAATTATTGGAAAAGATGATCAATATTTTTTGACCTTGAGTATTGAGAATATTTGCATGTGCGTCACAATTTAGATGTCATGCATATAGAAAAAAATATTTATGAAAGTATTATTGGTACACTATTAAATGTCATTGGAAAAAGTAAAGATAGTATAAATGCACGATTAGATATGGTTAGTATGGGAATTCGACAGCAGCTTGCTCCTAAGGTCTGTGGCATCCGAACATGTCTTCCACATGCATGCTATACATTCACGAAAGAGGAGAAGAAGCGATTCTGTAAGGTTTTGTATGAGTTAAAGGTGCCAGATGGTTATTCTTCAAACCTGAAAAGTTACGTAAATCTCAGAGAATTGAAATTAATTAATTTGAAATCGCATGATTGTCACGTGTTAATGCAACAATTGTTGCCTGTAGCTATCAGAGGCAGTTTGGATGCTAAACTTCGGAGTGCAATAACGAGGCTATGTTTCTTCTTCAATTCTTTTTGTGCTAAAACTGTAGATCCTCTCAAGTTAGATGCACTTCAAGTTTGTATTATTGAAATAATTTGTGAGTTAGAGATGTTTTTTTCACCTTCATTTTTTGATATTATGGTACACTTAACATTTCATTTAGTAAGAGAGGTACAACTCTGTGGACCTATTTTTTGCGGTGGATGTATCCTTTCGAGCGATATATGAAAATACTCAAAGGATATGTTCGTAATCGTTACAGGCCAGAAGCTTGCATAATTGAGAACTATGTCGCTGAAGAGATCGTACAATTTTGTAATGAATACTTACATAATATTAACCCAATTGGAATTCCTATTGATCATACTGCAGTTGACAAGTACGGAAGAGGCATTACATCAGGCAAGTCTCATGTTGTAGATATTAACATGTTAAGGCAGGCACATTTGTATATTTTGCGTAATTCAGTTGTTGTGGATTCATATATTAAAGAGCACAAAGAACAATTACGAAGTGAAAATCCTTTAAATGCACGAAATGAGATATGAATTCAGAATAAGCACATCAAAGAGTTCATTGAATGGTTTGGCTGTCGTATATCTACATTATTATGAAGAACAGAAAGTGCTAACATCGATAAGTCATTGAAGTATTTAGCATTTTTACCAAATCACTATGTGGTGAAGTACGATGGATATAATATCGATGGATATATTATCAATGGATATCGCTTTTTCACTAAAGAACGGGACAACAAACGAGTTGTTCAGAATAGCGGGATTTCTTTAATTGCTCAAACAATGCAAATATCAATTGCAAAATATAAAAATCCTCATATGGGTGATTTGTGCTACTTTGGTGTTATTGAAGAGATATGAGAACTTGATTATATTGGGTTTTGTATTCCATTATTCAAATGCTTATGGGTAAATAGTAATGGTGGGAGCAAAATTGACGAGATGGGCTTTACATTAGTCAATTTTAATCGAATTGGTCATAAAGATGGTTGTTTCATTCTCGCAAACCAAGCTAAACAAGTTTTCTATGTTGAAGATCTTGCTAATCCACAGTGGTCAGTCGTCCTCAATCATAAGCCAAAATTTATGATAGATGAAGATAATGATATTACTTACGAAGAGTTATTCGGATTTACAAATGAACTGCCTATGACTATGTATGATAATTCTGATGAGGCTCCTACCTACGTAATCGAAGGTGAAGATGATACTGAGTTAGTAAATAAATCTGGAAAAAAAATGAAAAATGAATTGCTAGAAATATAAAGAATGGCAAATTATAAATTTTTATTACATTCGTATTATTTTTTTTCTTCTGTAATTTTCCATTAATCAACGTATGTTACTAATATAATTGCAGCTTAATGGTGGACCAATCATCCTCTACAAGCTCGAAGAAAAAAAGAAGCTTGACTCAATTGTTGAAATTGACAACAAATAAAAAGAATACTGAAAAATTAACAATTGAGATAGTCAATAGCTTACCAATACCTGGGAGAAACACAGATCAGTTGATGAGTTATTTGAGAGTCGTAGTTCGACATAAAGCCCCTATCTCATGCATTACCTAGCGTGAAGTCCCAGAATCAAATAAACAGTTAATGTGGAACAAATAACGGTAAGGTAATTTCTTTATTTTTTTAAAAAAGTATTTAAGTTGTTAATATTTTTATTATTTTTCTTGTAGAATACATTTGATGGAGTGGATGAGCTACATGACAAATTATTTGTTCATATGGGGAAGATGTGGAGGACGTGGAAATCTTTTATGTACAAGAAATTTGTCGAGGAGAAAGATGAAGAAGCTCGATATGTTATTCCTGAAGACTATAATTTCATCTCCTAACAGGATTGAAATTTATTTGTCAACTATCATATCTCTGAAGAATTTCAGGTAAATTTTTATTTTTGAAGTCGTATGTATTATCTAAAATTAATAATTATAATATATATTAATATTTTATATAAAATAAAAGTCGCACAGCTTTAGAGAGGGCAAAGAGTCAGAAATACCATCACACTACCTCAAGGAAGGGTTATGCAGGCTTGGAGCAGGAAATGGTAGATCAATATACTAATATTTATTTTTTATTTGTATTTACCATGAAATATAATTATTTATATTATCTTATTTTTTGTAGCAAAAAGAAATTGGAACTGAGGATGCTATTCCTAGGTCAGACCTATGGAAAGAGCACACAAAAGAAAGGATGTCGTTACATCAATGCAGCCTTTGAAGAGCTTGGGACCAGGATTGTAAGTAATTTAAATTTTGCTCGCCTACACCTTCAGTTCGATATATATTTTTAATATACTTTTGTTTTTATATAGGATGAGTTGGCCACACAGGCTACTCAAGGCATGATTTATCCTGAAGGTAGGAGTGATCTGTTTGCTTTGGCTTACGAGGAGCTAGAGCATCCTAGAAGAGTTAGAGTTGGGGGGAAATTTCAGACAATAACTTCTTTTTTTAAGGAGAATATGAGAGAAAGATCGTCTAGTTCTGCTACTGCTGTTGATATTCAGCAGTTGAGAGAGGAGAACATTAAGCAGCAGCAACATATCTCTCGCCTCGAGGAAGATATGACATTGTTAAAAGAAATAGTAATGAGAGGGTATGGATCTACCCAGGCTAGTCCGATGGCGAGCGTATCAGGTTCTTTTATTGGAGGCAACCCAAGCCCATCTCCTGTATTAGCTGAGGTATTATTTATATGCTATTTCTAAATAATATTTTATTTATATTATGGTTTTAATTATATTTTATAAATTTATATCATAGGGAATGCATTGCTTGATTGCTTGTGTTACTCCTAATAATGTGGTTACCCATGGAAGAGTGGTGAATCCAGTTGCTACTGTTGTACATATATTATCGATGGGTGATGGAACATGTATAGTCATTATTGATCATGTAATTGATGGGTCTGCTAGTCTCGTTTTTCCAATTGATGATAAGACAATAATTGGTGAAGCATTGGGATATGTTATTCCTTCGCCCACATGGCTTATTTCTCATGATGATCAGGTATAATATTTTGTTTTATTAATGTTATAGTTTTAAATTTTTCTTTATTATTAATTTTTTTATTTTTGTAAAGCAACTAAAATCTAAATCTACTGAAGCACGCTACGATGGAAAATTCCCAACAAGTCAAAACAAAAAAATTCAGGTATACTTTGTTATTTATTAATATTGGCATACATTTACATACATTTGTAATTTATAATTCTAATATATATAAACTACATACAGGAAAAAGATCATATTCTTTTATCATTTTTAAATAAGATGTTAGAACATGCAATTCATGCATTGACTGATGAGGTGTTGATGTACATTCTTATTTCTGTCGATGTTTATGGGTATGAAAAGCAACTATTATTTGATAAAATAGAAATTTTGGAGTTTGGCGCATTCGAAAAAATTGACTAGTCGATGATAAGTGCTTACATTGGGTAAGTATATATATACACATTTTGTAGATGCATTTAGATTTTTCAATAAAAAATTCTAATTTTATATTGTTATATTCATACAGGTGTTTGTATAATCAAATAACAGCAAATAGCAATTTGAGAGGTAAATATTGCTTTGTGGATCCACAAAGCATTGCAGATTTAATAAATGATAAGAATCAATACGCCACAGCATTGAGAAATAGAATAATGAAAGTCAGACAAAATTCGTTGGTTATTATTCCTTATAACAGTGGGTAAGTTTCAACAAATCTTTTAAAAATACTAAAATTTAATTTTTCAAGTATATTGAAATTTATAATTAACATTTAATCTTTTAATGGAGACCATTGGATGTTAGCTGCATTGGATCCGTACAAATTATGCATATATTGGATGGATCCTATTAGTCAGCCTTATCGACAGCAACTTAAATATATCGTCGATCGGTAAGTAAATATTTCTATTTATATTTTTAATAAATGATTATTGCTTTATTGTGCATAAATACTTTCTGAATTTTGACAGTTCGATAATAAATTTTTGTATGACGCGTTTTCAAAAGAAAAAGTTTACAGTTAAAGTAAAGACTGTAAAGGTATTGTAACTAGATTATATTTTTCAATTGAGTGAATTTTAATGATCATATTGTAATATATTCAATTTTGTGCTTAATTAGTGTTCGATACAAGACGATAATATTAAGTGTGGATATTACATACTCATGTATATACGCCACATTATACTTGCGGGCTTATCAGAAATACCTCCTACTGTAAGTGGTCTAGAATATTTATTTTAATTTTTAATTCTATATGTTATTAACTAATTTTAATTTTATAGTTGTTGGAAAATAAGAGCGAATTTAGTAATGACGAATTTGACAATGATATTCGTGAGCCATTGGCAGCATATATATGAGATGAATGGAAACTATGGGATGGTATAACATTTAAAATAATCTCTTACTTTGATTATTTATGAGATAATTATAAAGTCTTAATTACTAATTTAATTTACATGTGTACATCGTAGAGCTTAAAAAAATAACTACGAAGGTATGATTTTATTTATATACAAAAGTTCATATAAATCATATGTTAGTCTCATACTTATAATTTGAAAATTACCATAAATATTACTATTAAGACATATCATTTGTGTTCACAGATGGCTCAAAAATTATATTTTGCTTATCGGTATGCATCTTCTAGTCATTTTTAGAACTGAGAATCTATAATATTTTTGTGAACGAGATTTACACTTTTAGTTAATTATTTCTGAACATATTGGATTTATTACATATTGTAAACCTGAAATAAAGTGTTCTCATTTCTCTTTTTGTAGTATGACCTTTGTTACAATTATTTATTTTTATTTTTAAAGTTACTTTTGCATGCAATATGCTATTTATATATTTTTTCCTTCTACAGTCATTCAGCATAAGTACATTGAGGCCATGGAGCTTATGAAGCAGTTTTGTTTCATGAATTCAGATTCAAAATATTGTGGTTTTATTTCTTGTTTTGTATCTACATTTGTTTTGCTATGTAATATTTAAAGTTCATGTAATTGAAGTTATGTTTTATGTGATCGATGTTGTTATTTTATTTATGAATTCAATGATTGAAATGACTTCTGGATGTATATTACTGCTGTGATTCGTTTAGTTTTTGATAAAAAAAATTTTGGAATACCAAAATTTTAATTTAAAAAAAAAATATATATAGACGGCGGATCTCGTCTATAGGTATACTATAGACGGCGATTCTCTAAAAGAGAACTGTCGTCTATAGTTCTACTACAACGGCGGTTGATCCGTATCAACCGCCGTTTAAAGGTTTCTTTTACGGCAGTCCCAACCGCCGTCAAAGCCCTGTTAGCTATTACGGCGTTTGAATATGCGACGGTTGTGTTAATATTTGAAGGCAGTTTTTAACCGCCGTAAAACAGTTTTCCTCTACTAGTGAATGTGTTAGAGGATAATTTAAAAAAATTAACTTCAAAGAAGGTTCCTTCGAGATAATGATCAGTTGGAAGACATGGATCAAGATGAAAATTCTTGTCATCACATCAAATGCGGTTGAATTTAGTAGATGTTCTTTGGTGAGAACTATTGCAATCATAATTTGTCAAACATGGTCAACCTCAAAAATCAGTGCAAGCTTAGAAACATAATCATCATGTTGACTAATAGATATGTCTATACTAGTTTGAACTTCTGTTTGTTTAACCTCATATATCCCATTATATATAATTTTTTTTTATTAAAATGTGATAATATTTCACGCCATATACATTTTAAAATAAAAAATTAATTTTATTTCACATCCTACGCATATATTAAAATAACAACTTATATAAGTATATTACATCATTCACATATCCCAACATTACAACTAACTGTAATTCACATCATATAAATAAAAAATATTCCTGTCCAAGTTTAATTTTAATCATACTGATGTTAACTTTTATACACAAACACACTTAGTGGCACCGAGTAGGGAAGCTAGTAGAAAAATATAGTTATGTAGATTCTTGTCATAAAGAGAATGGTCCACAGAAGAAAATATAATATAATGCATCAATGTTGATGATGTCCAATTGTGAAGACAATGTTGGGTATCCCTCCTAATAAGAGTATAGAGGATGTGTCATATGTCATGTTGAATAAGTCATTAGCCTTGAAGGAGTCTTCGGGATTGTCAATTGTTGAGACAAAAGAGGTTTAGTAAAATAAGCCTTTGTTTGATAAGAACAAGAACTTGGTTAACACAATATTTAAAGAGGATATAAAGTAGCCACAAATATTTAACAGAAGGGAAACCTCGAACAAAGCGCTAACATTGGAACTTGAGAAAGGTAGGCCAAGCAAGCTGCACAGGGCTCAAGGGTGGCGGTGGTAAATTCATCCTTGATTATTCTTAAAGAGAAATCTAGCTCATACAAATAGGAGATGGCTGAAGAAGATATATATGCAAATAAAGTTTTGAGCAATGGAAGGTTCTTCCACTGTGTGAAGTGGAGTTCCTCGAAGAGTCATTAACGCTGAAGCTTGCTGTGGTAAATTCAAGTTTTACTCTTGTCAGCCAGACATAGCCTTCCCAAGTTCGAATCAAACAAACCGAAGAACGCAATCTTTAGCGTTGACTCCACAGCTACTTGCTGCCAAATCATCGAAGTTCGCGGCGTCGCCCAAATCTTTGCTTTCATCCTCCTCACGTTCTCCAAGGAGGACCTCCCTCCCAGTAATAATTCCTACGATGATCCCATCATAGTCATTGCTTGCATCGCTGACTCTGATGTCCAGTGAGTTTTGATTGACTCTGAAAGTGCGACAAATACCATGTTCGAGTCGACGCTCCTCCAGGTTGGTCTTAAGGAGACAAACCTCCTCCATAAGGGCCTCATCCTTTTAGGCTTTTCAGGGGAAAGTGTCCAATACTTGGGGTTCATGTCCCTACCGGTGGCCTTTTTTTGATAACAATAGATATGCCATAAATATGGTAAACTTTGTAGTCATCAGAGCTAAATCTGGCTACAATGCCATCCTTAGAAGGACCACTCTCAATTCCTTTAGGATAGTAATTTCTATGCCACACCTCTGCGTGAAGTTTCCTACTCCCAGCGGCATAGTCACCATCCAGGGAGATTCGAAGCAAGCTTTCTGATGTTTCCAAATAACCACTCAGGCTGTTGTTGATCAGTTGGACCCTAGGGAGATCCAGCCAGTCACTCCCCAAGAGAGAATTGCTAATATAACTCTGGGGGAAGAAGACTCCTCCACACTTGTATCTATATCCTCTTCCATGAATAACAAGCAACGGGTAAAGATTATTGCCTTACTTCCTAAGTATATAGATGTTTTCGCCTAGTCCCCTGAAGATATTGTCGGTGTCGATAAATCTTTTTGTGATCACTATTTGAATGTATTCACTGACACCACACCTGTAAAGCAAAAGAAAAGAATCATAACAGGGGAGCAATACGATGCCATTGAGGAAGAGATTGAGAAGTTATTAAAAGCTAAAGACATCAGAGAAGTCAAATATCCAGAGTGGTTAACAATGTGGTCATGGTAAAGAAACCCAACGAGAAGTAGAGGATGTATGTTGATTTCCTCACACTCAATTAGGTATGCCCCAAAGACCACTACCCCCTTCCACGTATTAATGTTCTGGTAGATCGTACCACTGGGTTTAAAGTAATGAGCTTTTTGGACACTTTCTTTGGATATCACTAAATAAGAATGGTTGAAGGAGATGGGGGAAGACTACATTCATCACAAACTTTGGAACCTACTGCTATGATGTCATGCCTTTTGGATTGAAAAATACAGGTACAACTTACCAATGCAAGATCGATGTCGTATTCAAAAACTAGAAGGGAAGGAATCTTGAAGATTATGTAGATGATATCTTAGTCAAAAGCACAAACATGAAAGGTCACTTATCTGACCTGAGGGAGACATTTGACACTCTCTGTAGATACAGGCTTAAACTTAATCCCGTCAAATGCTTCTTTGGCACTATATCAGGCAAGTTCCTGAGGTATCTGATATCCTCCCAAGGTATTGAGGTTAATCCTAACAAAATCTCAGCAATACTCAATATGCCCTCCCTAAAGTCGCTAAAAGAGATTCAAAACTGGCTGGTCGAGTAACTAGTTTGGGCAGATTCATCTCCAAAGCTGGGGATCGTGTTTTCCATTCTTCCGCTGTTTACGTGATGGCAAAAAGATGCAAAGGACTCCTCAATGTGAAGAGGCATTCACCGAATTAAAGAAGTACCTCACGATGGCCCTAATCCTCACTATGCCTGAAATAGGAGATTCCCTATCCTTGTAACTCGGAGTCTTTAACATAGCAGTATTTGCAGTCCTCATCAGAGATGAAAAAGGGATTCAACGCTCGGTGTTCTACGTAATTCATGTACTGACGAACGCCGAAGCTTGATATCCTGTGCTGGAGAGGCTAGCTTTCTCTTTTCTTATGGCTGCTATAAAGTTAAGACCATACTTCCAATCCCATTCAATCCAAGTTGTCACTGATCAACCTCTTCTCAAAATACTCTACTACTGAAATCTCAGGCAGACTACTCTAATAGTCTGTCAAGCTTAGAGAATTCAATATTAAGTATATTGCCAGGACATCAATTAAGGCATAGGCTACTAATTTCGTAGCAGAACTCGCTACTTCAGAACCACTTGTTGATCTCTTTGATTTTGATGACAATAATTAATTTAGTTGTAATAGACTAATCCTCTTGCTTAGTGTGTTAACAGGTTACATTATCTCATTTGAGGATGTAGTCCAAATTAAAGTCCAGAGAAAAGCGGGATCTTACTAAAATTTTATTATCTTCTTTTCTAGGACTATTATGTAAGCATGTGCATTTTTACCAAGGCTTTTACTCGAGTTTTCCTTTTAGTTTTCTAGTTAAGAAAACCTTATTTTCTTTCGTATTTGTCTTGTTTGATTGTTTAAGCAAAAATCTCCTCAATCTACTCATGTTAAGTAATTTGAATTGAGAGTGTAGCTCACTCAATCTATTGATTTGAGTTTGAAGCTTAACTCAAAACTCAATACTTATCATATATTAGGTTAAAAGATGGTTTAGCTTAACACAATCTCATGCCTATGATAGATGCCTACATGGTCAGTGATTGCTCTTCTATTTTGGTATATGGCAACACATAACCTATTGGTTAATACCCATGTATTTTCCAAAAGGTTGCATAAGCCACATCAATCCAAATCAAGAGCCATCATTCCTTTCCCTTATAACATGGGTTTTGCTTCTCCCATGACAACTTGGCTTGTGTTTTGATTTCCTGCAGCTTACCGTTTTGTCTTTGAAAAGCCTGATTGGTTTTGTGTGATGGTCATCATGATAAAATATTGAGGCATGCTTTCTTATATTCTTTTTTATTCTTCATCCACTTAGCTTTGTCTTTTTGTGTTGGCTAAGTGTAACAAGCCTACAATCACAAAGGACAAAAGGGTTGTTTGCTTCTCTCTCTTTCCAACGAAAATATTCTGCATCTTTTTAAGCTTATGCGATTTTTCTTAAACACTAATCTCTCCAACATTTTTTTTCTGCACTCTCTGTTTTTGGAGAACAACAACTCACCTTCTCCTCTCAAGCTCTCACACGGTTTTTGCTCTCCCAAAGCCTTATTTGCAATACATTTGAAGGAGATTTCAAAGAAGGAGATTATGGCATTTCTTGACTGAAAAGAAGCTGAAATTTTCCTGGTTCTATCTTGTTTCTTGTTTCAGAAATTTATATTGCTGCAATTTTGGTTTTTGATTTGCTGTGAATCTTGTTTCTTGAGTTATTACTTATTGAGATTCACCAAACTCCTGTTTTTCCTCTTGCTCTTCCTGTTGAAGGCTCATATTGGGTGATTCTTCTTTATTCTCTCAAAGTATTTTTGCTCACTGTTTTTACATTTGCTTTCTCGAAAATATTCACGTAGACCCATGGCTAATTTGCATGTGCATAGAGTGCCTCATTGTAATATTAATTCTGGTACATGCATTGTAATTTAAGCTAGCTTGTCTAGCAAAACCTTTCCTTCCTTTCTCTATCTCCCTAGTGGAGGATTATAGGTTTGCTCAGCTTTGGTTCCTACAAAAAGCTGTAGGATTGAAGGTTTGCTTGGTTTTGGTTCTTTGAAAAAGCCATAGGATTGTACTGGGTTTGTTCGACTTTGGTTCTCATAAAAAGCCAGGGTTTTAGTGAAATTCTCATTCGAGGTGCGTGGGAAGTGGACTAAGCGGAAGGCCGAACCATTATAAATCTCTTTAAAAGGAATGATGTTTGAAAACTAGTCCCAAGATCAAAGGATCATTCCATCATTGATACAAAATGAATTTTCTGTAATAAGTTGAATGATTGCGGAACTATTATTTGCAATAAAATCCGATTAGTTGCCAAAGGTTTCACTCAAATCGAAGGCATCGATTTTGAGAAAATATTTGCGCTTGTTGCACGTTTGGAAGCCATTTGTCTCTTACTTTCATTTGCTTGCCTTAAAAACTTTAAGTTATTTCAAATGGATGTAAAGAGTACTTTTCTTAATGATTTTATTGTCGAAAAAATGTATGTTGAGCAATCTCCTGGTTTTATTGATTCGTGTTTTTCGGATCATGTTTTTAAGCTCAAAAATGCTCTATATGGCTTGAAACAAGCACCCCGTGCTTGGTATGAGAGATTGAGTAAATTTTTTGTAGATAACTATTTTGTCAAAGGACAAGTTGATACAACACTATTTATAAGAAAACATAATGATAATTTCATAGTAGTGCAAATATATATTAATGATATCATTTTTGGTGCTACTAATGATTACTATGTGAAGAATTCTCTAAGTGCATATCTAGGGAATTTGAAATGAGCATAATAGGAGAACTCAACTTCTTTCTTAGATTGCAAATAAAGTAATTTCTTGAAGGCATATTCATCTGTCAAAGCAAATACACAAGAGTTTTTCAAAAAATTTGGGATGAATAACATGAAACAAATTGGAACACCAATGAGTCCATCTACTAAGCTCGACAAATATGAGAAAGATAAAAATATAGATAAAAAATTATATAGAGGTATGATTGGTTCTCTTTTATATCTTACTGCTACTTGCCCTGATATTGTTTTTAGTATTTGCATGTGTGCTCGATTTCAATCTAATCCTAAAGAATCTCACTTAGTAGCAGTTATGAAAATTTTTAGATATTTGGTTGGCACACACTCACTAGGTCTATCGTATCCCAAAGGCACTACAATAAATCTGATAGGATTTTTTGATGCTAACTTTGTCGGATGCAAGGTTGATCAGAAAAGTACATTAGGTACTTGTCAATTCTTTGGTAATGCTCTTATATCTTGGTTTAATCGAAAGCAAAACTCTATTGCCTTATCGACTGCAAAAGCAGAATATGTTGCCACCGGTAGTTGTTGTGCACAACTTTTTTGGTTAAAATATCAACTAGTTGATTATGATATTATTCTAGATAAAATTCCTATTAGATGCGATAATACAAGTACTATATGCTTAACGAAAAATTCGATTCAGCACTCACGTACTAAACACATAAAAATTCGTCATCATTTCATTCGAGATCATGTAGAAAAGGGTGAAATTATCCTAGAATATGTATCCACTGATCTTCAACTTGCAGATATCTTTACTAAGTCTTTGCATGAAGATAGGTTTAATTTCATAGTTAGAGAGATTGGTATGTTGGATGGAACTAGCTTGTGATGTCTTGCCATGAAATTGCATGTTATAATTTGCATATTATTTTACTCTCTTTGAAATACTTTTATTCATATATTTATATAAATTTAAAAGTTTATCTATAAATAACTTAAAACATATTCTTGCCAATTTTCGATTCTCACCTCTCTAATTTTGATGATTCACTTTCAGAAATCTCGCTAACTGCATGCATCCTCAATAACCTTGAAATTTGGTCGATTTTAGAAATCGACCTGATCTCCCAGGTTGGTGATTTTTTTGGGTTACCCGAGAAAACCGGCTGATTGTCAAAATCAACTGGATCTCTCTGGAAAACCAGCCCATCGGGTTTGCGCGACCCGCCCATTCCTTCCAATGGGCTAACCTTCTGACCCATCTTTGTGTTCAAATGGCGTGCTTGGGAAGCGAACCAATGCATTTTTTTATCTGTCGCTTGCATCTCTCTCTCTCTCTTTATCTCCTCGCCTTCTCGCCTAAAACCCTAACTCCTTTCCGGCGCTCCTCCACCATCTTCTTCTCCCCTTCCTTTTCACTTCAATCGTAACTAGTAATGGCTCGCAGCAAAAGGAAAGCTCCGCCTCCTTCCTCTTCCTCCTCTGCAACTGAAGATGATCAATCATATGAGGAGATGCCGTCTACCAAAGAGGAAGTTGCACTTGAAGAAGAATAGATTTCAGGGAAGGATGAGACATCAGAAAATGAAGCAATGTCCATCGGCTCCTCTTCTTCTTCATCTGATTCTAGCAAGGAAAACGGACTTAGAACCCTTTCCACCATTGCCACTAACCCAACTCCATCTCGTCCTAGATTCAAGAAAAAGGCACTGGTGCTCAGAACCTCTCTCTCCTCTGCTATTCCCTCATCTTTTGTTGCTCCTTCTTCCTTTGCCAAGTCTATACCTGCTGTGAAGAAGTCCTCATCGCCAAACCTGAGAAAGTAGCAGCAAAACCTAAGAAGCCTGCAGCGGAACTAAAGAGATTTGTAGCCAAGCCTAAGATTGCTGTAGTGGATGCAAAGAAATCCTCCATAAAAATAGAAAAGCCTACAGCAGAAATAAAAAGAACCTCTGCAAAATTGAAGAAGAAAAAGACAGGCCCAGAACCTCATCCTGTCTTTCATTCAAATCACAGGGATCGACTCAGACCAAGATTTGGCACAAAGGTTTGCACGCCTCATTCTTCAAAACCTACTGTTCCTCCTCCAGTTGTAGAAATCTCTGAAAAAGAAGAAAAAACTGAAGGACTTAAGAAGGAAAGGAAAAGAGCCAGTTGAACAATCCACTCCTTTACCCAAATCTCATCGGTCCTACATCAAGAAATTTATAAAGGTAGTCAAGGATACACCTATTCTGAATGTGAGACCAATCAAGGGGGAAGGGGTGTCTTCATTCATCAACCAAGTTATTGATTGACATGGTTGGGAGAAATAGTTATCCTGTTATCGTCCCTATTATCCTGATGTGGTGAAGCTTTTTTATGCCAATTTAGAAATTGACTTGAAGGCTAGGACTCTCACCACTACTATTCAAAAAGTCCTTATTAGAATTTTAGCTCAAGATTTCATCAACCACTATGATTTTCTGACTCCTAATGACCCTATTACTCTAGAAGATCTTAAAGTTGATCCCAACACATTCTTAGATGTTGAAAAAATTTTGGGGTATAGTCCTAAATATAATCCACCTAGAGTTAAGAAGCATGTGGCTAGGAAGATCAAACATTTAGCTTCTTGTAGTGATCAGGCAAAAACACTTGCCAGAATACTACAAGAATGCTTTCTTCAAATTCATGGCCACAAAGATGAATAGACTCATATGCATCAAACAGCAGTCTATCATTTGCTTCAGGGAAGAACTCTAGACACTATAGGGATCATCTTTCATAGTCTAGAAAACTGCCGCAATGTTGCTCAAAAAAGCAAATACATGCAAAGTTTTCACTATGGCAACATCATCTGTGACTTTTTAGCCATTTATCATGATGTAAATCTGTTCAATTTTGTCAAAAGAGCAAAATATTATGATTTTTCTCAGGACAGCTTTAAACTACACCAACCCAAGCCTTCCTACAAGAATGCTGTTGTTGAACCTGATCAAGAAGCCTCAACCTCCTCTTCTTTCTCATCTCACAAATCTGCCCATCCTACTACTCCATCTCCCTTTACATCTCAATTTGCCATGTTTATTGTTGACTCAATTGAGACTATTGGAGAGCTGACTGAATCCAATAGCCAAAACTCCTTAGCCTCCAAGCTCATATGAACACTCTTAGTAGTCTCACTGTTGAAATTGCTAAGCTTGCAAGCTACAATAGTGAAATTCTTGACAAGTTAATTCAAAAAATTAATCTCTTAGTTGAAAAGCTAATCTCCTGTTCTTCTTCTAGCAAGAAATGATGGTTTAGAGTTATTTATGTAATGATTATATAGATAAACTCTTTAATATTTTCAGCTCTATTTTTATATTACTGTTCTATGATGTTGTGTCTGAATATTGCAAGCAAACATTAGATGCTTATTCTTCTACCTTGATCATCTTTTTGATGATGTCAAAGGGGAAAAAATAACATGTTATTATGTAGTATGCTATTTGTATTTTTGTGATCTTAATCTGCTTTAAATAGCACCTACTCTCTCTGATTTGCAATATCAATTTACTGTATTTTTCTTTTATGTGCTACAATTGTGGGGGAGCATGCCATAATGTGTATATTTCACTTATGTCGCTATCTCTTTTATTTCCCCTAGTATATTAAATTAATTATCATCATAAAAAAAGGGGAGATTATTGAATCTCTTAATTTTGATGATTATAATTAATTTAGTATTATGGACTAATCATCTTATTAAGCGTGTGATCAGGTTATTTATGTCATAATTGAGGTGAATGTCCTAATTCAAGTTTAAGAAAAGAAGTACACCTCATGGTTCATTTTTATTTTTCTTTTGTAGGACATAATTATAAGCATGCATATTTTTGCTAAGGATTTAACTTGTACTCAATCTTAGTTAGCCTAAGGTCTATCCATTCTTTGATAATCTTTATTGTGAAACTTATCTCTACAACTACAGTTAAAACTGGTCAATTTCAGAAATCAACCAGATTTTTCTGGACTGGCCCAAACAGAGCAGTCCAGCAGACCGTTTGGCCCATCCAAATTTTTAAAATCTGTGAATGTCTTGTTTTCACTACTTTGTTCTTAGCAGCCCACTTTGGAAATTTATTTTAATTTGAATATTCCTCAAAAATTATTTCTTTACATCTTGTTCATTCTAAAATGGAAAAATATTTGTCTTTCTCATTCCATTTATTCTTTCCTGCAGTCTTTAAGTTTTATGCTAAACATATTGTCCACCTAAGCTCTCTAAAATGTAAAAATCCATCTTAGGTGGCACTCTGTCCTTATTTCAGCCCTTTGGTGAAAGCATGGGTGTTTTATCCGTCTTTTAGCTATTTAAAAATTATCTTTTCTTTCTGAAAATACTCCAACATGTTTCATCATGGGAAATGGGCAAACCTATTTCTTTTATGCTTATTCACTTTAACCTTTTTCTCAGATTTCATTTTAAAAGGCTTTCTCTTAGTTCTAAGCTTGGTTGGACATGACATTTACCCTTAAAATATAAACTCAGCTGAACTCAATCTGCCTCTAATATTCTAATAGACATATCATCACTCAGAAATGTCCAAAATGCCCGCTGCTTGTTGCTTTCACATTGGTGCACTTGTGTGACATGTCAAATTAGTTGTCTCACATTGGCTAATTCAAATCAAGAGCAAATATTTCATGTTTCATGCTTACCACCTGCTGTAGGAGAATAAAAACACACATTTCCTGTTATTCGAAAAACTACTTTTCTGCTCAAAATTTTTCAAAACTCTCCTTCAAGCTTCTACTTGCAAACAAATCTCATTAAGAAGAAACAAAAGAAAGAAAGAGTGTTGTGCTTTTCATTGTTCTGAAGCCAAGACTAGTAATCCTCATTGTTCACATTTTCTCTTGGCTTTTCAATTTTATAGTAGCCTAGAGTTTTCTAAAATCTGAACCTTCACTGGTTGTATTTTTGCTGCATAATAGAAGCGAGATTGTGTAGCTAACAATTTCATTTCTTAAAGCCTATTTTTTTCATGAATATTTTTGAGAAGTTCATTTTTGCTTAATCGTTATACTTTTTCTTTTTCTTTTACCACAAGATTACAGAATTTAATCTTGGACTTCTACGAGTTTTACCCTTGGCAAGTTGCTGCATGTATAGAGCTCTTCACTATAATTTACTCTTTGTGCCTAAGTTGTAATTGAGCTAGCAAGGCTAGCAAAATCTTGTACCTTTCTCTATTTTCTCCTGAGTTTGGTTTGTAGGTTTGTTCGGCTTTGGTTCCTGCAAAAAGCCGTGGAGTATAGGTTTTCTTAGCTTTGGTTTCTGTAAAAAGCCATAGGATTGTATCGAGTTTATTCAACTTTGGTTCCCAAAATAGCCGGAGAGATTTAGTGAAAATTCTCATTTGAAGAGCGTGGGGAGTGGACTAGGCGGGAAGCCGAACCACTATAAATTCGTTGTGTTCTTTTCACTTTTGCTCCCAACTTCTCTTGAATCAAATTGTATAATATATTTAAATTCAAATATTTTAAAGTTATAGAAAACTGTAATTTTCTCACTCAAAATAGATATATAATTAATAAACTCTAATTTGAAAATTTTTGGTCGTTTGGATTCATTTTTGGACTGCTCTACGAACCTTGGTCAATTCTCAAAATTGTCCGGATTGTTCGAGTAAAATTTTCTGCACTGCTATTCTTTGTCTAGGTGATCTCAGAATTCAATGTACTTAGTCAATCTGAAAAACTTAAGTATACTACTTCTTATTCCTCTCAATTCTGAATTAAAATTAATCAATTAATTTTTTTTAAATCTCAATTCACCCCCTCTTGGGAAGTCTTTGGGCCAACAATAAGTAGCGCCAGCATTCTTGAGACCAAATGGCATGATATTATAGTAGTATGTATTGAAGTTTGTGATGAAGGAAATCTTCTCCTCGTCTTACTTGGCCATTCGGATTTGATAATACCCAGAAAAGGCATCTACAAAGCTTATTACATTATATCCAGAGGTATGGTCTACCATCATATCAATTCGTGGTAGGGGATACGTGTCCTTGGGACAAGCTTGATTGAGTATTTAGAAGTCCATACACATCCTCTATTTCCCATTGGCTTTCTTCCCCATAACAATGTTGATAAGGCACTGTGGGTATTGGACCTTTCTGATATACCCTGTCTTTAATAGCTTGTTAACTTCCTCCTCAATGGCGTTATGCCTCTTTCCTGCCATGACCCTCTTCTTTTGTTTTATGGGAATTGCATCAGCAGACACATTGAAGTGTGCTCACAAACAATTCTGTCAACTCCTAAGATATCTTCAAGAGATCATGCAAAGACTTCTATATACACAGAAAGCAAAGCAATGGCGTCTGCTTGCTGACTTGTATTCATAGAAGAGGATAAATTTACAAGTTTAGAAGAATTTTCTTCCCCCAAAGGTACATTAATAACCCCCTATTGTATAACAAGTTGAGATTCCCTGAGGTCTAATTGATTGACCACGAGCTGTGCGGCGTTCTGGAAACATCGAGATGCCTGCTTGAGATCTCCCATGATGGTGACGACGCTGCTGGAGGTAGGGAACTTCGCACAAGGGTGTGGCGTGGAGATCAAGATCTCGAAAGAGTTGAGAGTAGTTCTCCCAAGAATGGCATTATAGCCTGCGAAGTTTACCATATTCATGGCATGACAATTATCATCGCAGAAAGAGACTGGCAGGGAGATGAACCCCAGTGGTTGGACCCTCTCCTCTGAGAAATCCAGCAGAGTGGTTCCTACACGGAGGAGGTTCGGATCCTTGAGTCCCATCTGGTGGAATGCGGACTCGAACAAAATGTCACCCGTGCTTCCTGAGTCAAGGAGTACACGCCGAGCATCGAAATCAGTGATACAGGCAATGACCACTATTAGGCTATTATGAGGGTTGCCCTGACGGGGAAGATCTTCATGACAAAAAGTGAGGGGGATGGAAGAAGAGAGTTGATGAGAGATATCACAGACTTCAATCACCTGGCGGCGAGCAGTAGTAGGATCAATGCTAAAAATGATATTGATGGTTCTTGTAGCAGGAGGGTAAGACCGGATTGGCTGGCCTGAGCCCGATGGTGCTGTTGGAGTTTGAGCCGAAGCCCTTGCATCTTCTTCTAGAGCCTTGCCCTTCTGGGCAGCGTTGGATGTAGGTGCCATCAGCAAGAACTCCTCTAGCCTGCCCTGATCCGCCAACTTGTTAAGCAGGGCCCTCAATGCGGGGCACTTGTGGAGCTTGTGCTCATAGTTCCCATGGAACTCGTAGTAGTTGTTAGGGTCGACTCCTACTGGTGGTGCTAGCTTGAGTCCCGTAGGCCGAACCCAACCTTGCTTCACAGTCGTCGCATGCACCTCAGTAAGAGGCCGAAAGAAAAAAGGCTTATGCTCATAAGTTTGGCGTGGCTTCTTATAGCCTTGCCATGGCTCTTATTCCTTTGCTCCATCGCGCCTGATGGTTCGTCGCCTCGATGTTTCACATCAGCAGGGGAGGCCTCAGCATCCTCTAGGAGCACAAACTGGCTAGCCCTTACGACCAACTCCGGATAGCTGCTAGGTTTCGCCAGCTATAGAGACTTAGACAAGTCCCCACTCTTAAGGCCCTTCCGATAGTTGTGCATAGCGACAGCAGGGTCAAGGTCCTCTGCTTCTGCTGCAGTCACGAAGAAGCGGTTGGTGTAATCTCGCAGGCTTTCCTTCTTGCCTTGCCTGATATTGACGAGCACCATATCGGACATGACCATTTGAGTCCGACCAATGAAACAGGTGATCAACTCCCATTTCAAATGCTCATAAGAGCAGATGTGGCCTTTGGGCAGTTTGACAAACTAGCTGAAGGCTGCTCCCTTCAAAGTGTTGGCCAAAAGATGACATTTGGTGGCCTCATCAGGGTGACAATAGTGGATAGCAACTTCAAACCCCTGGATATGCTCACGGGGGTCAGTAGTACCCTTGTAGACTTCAAGTTGCGGTAGCCTAAAGTCCTCTAGAACCGACACTTGACGGATAACATCAGAGAAGGGAGCATTGCTATCAAGCGAGCCAAAGAAAGTATCAGGTCTGTATTGGAGGGCCTGAGTACCAGGGGAGAAAGGGTTCCATCTAGTTAGGAAAGGAAGGAAAGCTAGAGAAAAGAAAGCAGGTTGAGAAAGTGGAAATGGAGGGAATGGTGGGAGAGGATTTTGGTTCTAGTGGACTTCATGATGAGGGAGACGGTGCCTTGGAGGCTGGGAAGAACCAGATGATTGAGTAGAGGGAGTTCCGTTAGGTAGAGGAGCGGGAATCACCGCAGCCGGCGGAAGAGGTGCAGGAGCCGCCGCAGCCTGCGGAAGAGGATCAGGAGCTGGCAGGAGAACCGGAGTAGGCAACAGTATGACAACGCAAATTGGCTGAGTTTGCCTAAGGATTGTGGCCTGTTGGGTTGTGAGGCTAGTAACCAGGTCAATGAGGTTGGCCAGCATCTTGTGCAATTCTGATATACTGGTTCCTCTGGAGGAAGAAGTGGATCTGGCGTGATGCCAGGATGTCGAAGCTGAGGCTTCATTGCCTGGCACCCTGATGGAGGGTTCACCTACCTATGCGCTGTGGGCTACGGAGTTAGTTCTGCGTGTCTTCGCTACCATCTTCTCAGGTCTCAATGAAAACACCAGAAAGAGATGTTGACATAAAAAATGGGAGTCTTGAGAGACAGCAGTACGCAGAGAGCTAAGCCTAGTGATTAAGGGTTAGTTGAGAGTGATTAGCATCCAGAAAAGCACAAAGGAAATTTAAGGTGGTTCAAGGAGTAGCTTCCCTACGTCCACCAGATCATTAGTGAGAAGGATTTCACTAAGAAGAAAAAGGTTTGGTCCAGATACCCATACAAAATTGTTAGAGAAAGAGAAAGGGAGAGAGAGAGAAAGAGCTTGTCTCTCTAACTTTCTTGCTATTATCAGTATGTATCTACTTCTATGTATTCGCCCCCCCTGTCTTTGGGCACGGCCAGAGGCATTTATAGGTGGACTGTAGTGAATTTCTCGGAGGAGAATGTTGCAATTCTACTGATCTCATACCAGTGGTCCCACCGCTGTCGGCCTTCGGGGAAACCGAAAGAAGTGGATAGAGCATGCGGTCTCTCATTCTTTGTGTTTCATGGGAACCTATAGTGGCTGAAGCATGCGGCATCTTGCTTTTCGTGGCGCGTGGGAATCGGCAAGTGTGCAGATAAGATATTCTGGTAGCGACAACTGGAGCTGGCGAAACCTCGTGTCCGCTGTTGCGAGAATGAGCGCAATCCTCGTATTCGACGGAATGGAGGCTATTGCACCAATCATCGTGGCCGACGTTTTTGGCAGAGCAAACTAGCAGGATCGAGGCTTGAGGTCTGCAAGAGAGAGAGAGGATTACTATTAATAAAGACAGAGTGGTTAAGAGAGGATCCCTCTGTGTGCCACGTGTACGGCTGAGATGCAGCGCTGGAGTCACGTGTTAACATGATATCAAATTATAAATGTAAAAGAAAACATTTAACCAAACACCATTTTAAAATAATCTTCTAAATCAAATTTAGTACTTTAAGCTTAACCACACAACAAAATTTAGGATTAGTGGTTTTCTTTGTGTAACAGTACTGCTTATGAAATATTGAGGCATTGTTGCATTTAAATCCACGCCGACTTATCTGGAGTGTACACGTGGAAGCTTATATGGCATCAACATCACAGGCGCTCAGTATCGAACAAAAGAGGTATCGCGCCGAACAGTACACATCGAAAAAAAATCACGTCGAACTGGACGGATGCCTGGTGAAGTACAAGGGACCATGCTGCCTTTAAGAGATATGATCCTCCTTGCCCTCAGACTGCGCCGTCCGTACATCGTACAATTGAGGCCAGTCTGCGCCTATCTTGTAGGCATTGATGGTCTGACACAGGAGCTGAAGCCCATTCCGTTGAAGTGACTCCACAGGATAGATCAAGGTATAAAGATCTCATTGTAACGAGAAAAAGGGACAGAAGTGGGATTGTTTTTCCTCTTCTTCACCTTCTTCTTCTTCCTCCTTAAATTCCCTAATCCGATAACTTGGCATTAGTGAAAACTTTTTGAGCCTCCTCGAAAGGAGCTGAGGTTTTTTCACTCAGACTCCACGTAAAAAATCCTTTTGTTCTTTTGGTTGTTTCTTTGTCACAACAATTGGTGCCCTCACGCAGGATCTAGCCCGATCCCTTCAATCACCCATGGAAGACACTCATGGCGAAAACCACCCACCACCTGGCGGATAGCCGGCAGCGCACCTGCCCCAGGACAACGCCGGCGCAAACGATCGACAACTCCAAACCTTGACGAATGCGGTGGCCACACTTTCCCAGATGGTGAACACCTTCCTCGCCAACTTCCCAACTCTCCTTCAGCAGCAGAGGCCTCTCCCACTAGCTCTTCCTCTTGAAGGCTCGCTTCCACCTCCGAGCGCGGAATGCCTCGAAAATCCCCCTGAAGAGGCCAGCACCCACGCTGCCGCCGAAAGTTGGCCCGAGGTAAATCCTCCGGCCCCCCCGGTGGATACAATCTTCTTACCTGTCATAATGGCGGTGCCGGCACCTCGCGCCTACAAAGCCCCCAGGGTCGGCGATTACAACGGCCTCACCGACTCAGCCCAGCACGTGAAGTGCTTCGAGAACGCTCTGGCGACAAGCGATCCCATCTCAGACGCATACAAGTGCCGCCTGTTCCGGAATACCCTAACGGGCCTGACGCCGGACTGGCTCGACGAAATCCCCCAGTGCTCTGTCCAAAACTTCCAGCAATTTGTCGAGTAGTTTTGCACCGGATTTGAAACATCGAGAACTACCTCCCGAACAATCCATAAGCTCTGGTAGATAAAGCAGGCCCCTGACGAATCCCTACGCAACTACGTAGATCAATTCTCGAAGATGAACGCGGAGACAAAAGACACTACTAACGATAGATCAACTATGATCTTTGTCCACAGTATTTTGCCCGGGGAGCTGTACAACTCCTTCGTTGACGACATGCCGAAGACGCTAATGTAAGCAAGGGCCCGTGCAGAAAAATGTATCCATCTCGAGGATGCGAAGCCCCTGAAGTCGAAAACTAAGCAGGAGGACGCCTCACCCCAAGACAAGAAAGGGGAGACCCCGAAGGCGGAATCCAGCACTCTCAGGAGAAACTTTTGAGATCGGAAGTTCCCCCCATCTCACGAGAAGCGCAAATTCGAGGGTGACTCCCCACGTCCTTCAACGCCTGTCTATATTATTGAGGAAATATTCTCAATTCTTAGCGACAAGGGGTTCATCAAGAGTCGTGGCGAACGTCAGCCACCCCAACCTGGCAAGGATCCTACAAAGTTTTGCAAGTTTCACTAGTGCTACGGCCACCTCCTTTTCAAGTGCTGCTCTTTTCGGGCACTCATCAACGAGTATATAGAGAATGGCTACCTCACCGGCTATAAGAAGATAGAGAGGCTCCCGTCGAAAGAGGCACGGGCGTTTTTCCCTCATGACAAGCCTCTGGCCGTTATCCCTCCAACCCCAGCGACGTTGAAAGCTAACGGCAAGAAGGCTGTCCTCTCAATCTTCAGCTATAACTGCATCTTCTCGAAGGTGCCGAGAGGTATGCGCCATCGGACTCCTTCCACTTTTGCCTGACATTGTCTTCACCGCAGGAGACCTTCCCGGAGAGGGGGTCAACCGCGACAACTCCTTCATCATCATCACCGAAATCGGAGCCTGCGATGTCCACCGGACCTTGGTCGACACTGATAGTTCGGTCGATATACTATATCTGCGCGCTTTCAACGAAATGGGTGTTGGTTCGTGCAAGCTTCTTCCCCCTCCATGACCATCTCTAGCTTCTCTAGCGACATTTACCTGCTCGTAGGCTACGCCACCCTGCGTGTCGCTCTCGAAGAGGTTCCCAGAAAACAAGTGAAAGAAATTGACTTCATCATCATGGATTCCCCCTTCGGCTACAATGCAATCCTGGGACGCCCTGCAATGGCGGCATTCCAGATGGTCGCGTCCACCTACCACTTATGCGTCAAGTTCGCCACACTGTTCAGCGTCGCCACCATTAGGGGGGACAAAGTCGGGGCCAGGAAATGCTTCGAGATAAACACGCGGCTTCACATAGACCACCTGGATCCCAGAGACCACATCCTACCGCCGGTCGAACAAAATGATCATGTTACCATTGCCGACAGAAAAACTCTGTTAATTTCTAAGATTTCTCTGACAATAAAAAGCCTGCTCTGGCGGCCCTCCTTTCTGAGTATTTTAATGTATTTGCCTGGGAACCTAGTGACATGCCAGGGATAGAAAGGGCTGTGGTCGAACATCTGCTAAGTCTAAAACCTGGGACACCTCTCGTCAGACAGAAGAAGAGGAAATTCGGTGGCAAAAAGCAGCGAGCAATCCGAGAGAAAGTCAAAAAACTCCTGGCCGTCGGATTCATCAGGGAAATCACATACCAGTCAAGGCTCGCAAATGTCACGGTAGTGAAGAAGATTTCCAGGAAGTGGCGAATGTGTGTGGACTTTATAAACCTAAATAAAGCTCGCCCTAAAGACTTCTACCCCTTATCAAAGATAGACAGACTCGTCGACTCTTCAGCTGGGTATGAGCTTCGTGGATGCCTTTTCGGGCTACCATCAGATCCGAATGACCAAGGATGACAAAAAGCACACCTCATTCATCACCGATCAAGGAACGTTTTGCTATAAGGTGATGCCTTTTAGCTTGAAGAATGCAGATGCGACCTATCAACGAATGATTGATACTGTATTCAAAAAAAAAAGGGCGGAACATAGAAGCCTACGTCGACGACATACTAATTAAGAGCAAGAATGAGGAGCAGCACATCAAAGACCTCGGCGAAACATTAGACACTTGCCGAACCTACAACATTAAACTCAACCCCCTCAAAAGCATTTTCGGCTCAGCATACGACAATTCCTGGGGCACATGGTGTTGGATAGAGGCATTGAGGCGAACCCTAAGAAGATACAGGCCATTTAAGAAATGGTACCGCCTCAAACAATCGAAGATATACAAAAATTGAATGGAAGGATCACGACACTCAGCAGATTTATATCAAAATCTGGCGAGCACTACCTCCCCTTCTTCAAGATCCTTTGAGGGGAGCACCCGACGTGGAACGAGGATTGTGGGAAAGCTTTCCAGTCATTAAAAGAATACTTGCTTTTATCGCCGCTACTTTTTGCCCCACTTCTAGGCGAAGATCTCCTCCTCTACATCAGCGCTACCGACAATTCAGTATCGACAGTTCTTGTTCGAGAAGAGACGGGCTGGCAGCACCCAATCCATTACGTCAACCATGTCCTCTACGGCACCGAAGTGAGGTACCCTTCCCTCGAGAAACTCTCTTTTGCACTGATCTCTGCTGCTCGCAAGTTACGTCATTATTTTCAAGCTCATCTCGTCAAGGTGATAACGGATCAGGCCCTTCGGAGAATACTCCACTCACCCAAAATCTCCGGAAGATTGCAGAAATGAGCCATGAAGCTCTCCGAGTTTGACATCAATTTTCTTTCCAGATCGGCCACGAAGAGCCAAGCGCTCGCTGACTTTGTCGTCAAACTAACAACAACTGAACAACCTGAACTCCCAGAGAAATGGAAACCTTGGATCCTTCATGTCGACGGGGCCTTCGGCGAACGCATTCAAGGAATCGACATCGTCCTCACGAGTCCTTGGGGAGATCAACTTCAAAGATCAGGAAAGATACATTTCCCTGTGACAAACAATCAGGCCGAGTATAAGGCCCTCATTGCTAGGCTCAAATTCGCCCGCCTCGTAGTGTGACACCTCCATATCTACAGCAACTCAAAGCTAATGGTGAACCAGCTAAGAGGATCCTACCAAACGAAGGACGAAGTACTCAAGAATATTTCCAGCTCGCTAAAAAACTCCTTCAACACTTTGCACAAGCCCTCTTGTTTCACATCCCCCGTGAGATTAATTTGCTAGCGGACGAGCTGGCCAAGGAAGAGAAAGGTGATGCGCTGAACATCCTGTCCCCCACCTTTGAAAACCCTGAGATCTTCAACATTGACTCCAGCCCCAGAAGCTGGATGATGGGATCTGGCATTATCTCCAGACGGGCGAGCTTCCAGATGACAGGCATAAGGCTCGCAGCCTCCAAGTGAAAGTTGCTAGATACATCTTGTCCGAAAGGCAACTGTTCAGGAGATGCTATTCGTTAACCTTGGCGAAGTGCATCTGCGAAGAGGACTCAAAAACCATACTCGAACAGATCCACGCTGGAGACTGCAGAACCCACGCCGCAGAACGGAATCTCGCTCTACAAGTCCTACTCCAGGGATATTACTGGCCAAATCTCCGGAAAGACGCCAAGGAATTCAGCCAGAAATGCCCGCAGTGCCAGATTTATTCGAACATCCCGAGGCAACCCGCGGCTCGACTGCAGCCCATAACTAGCTCTTGGCCATTTTTGATGTGGTGCCTTGACTTTTTGGGACCATTCCCGAAATCTAGAAGGAATCTGTGCCACGTGCTCCTGGCAACTGACTACTTCTCAAAATGGGTCGAGGCGAAGGCAATGGCACAACCGACGGGTGTGTGCGTCAGGAACTTCATTTGGACAAGGCTCATATGCAGGTTCGGCGTCCCTCTTTCCCTAATTTGTGATAATGGAACCACCTTCACGAGCCGAGCTGTCCGAAATCTATGTTCTGAAAATGGAATCAACCGGAGCTTTGCATCGGTTCGGCATCTGCAATCGAACGGACAGGCCGAAGCGTCAAATAAAAACTTTCTCAACACATTAAGAAAAAGGATTGACAAAATCGGGTAGTCATGGGCCACCGAACTGCCAGCGGCTATCTGGGGACTCAACTGCACACCAACAGCAGCCACGGGTCAAATGCCTTTCTTGCTTGTTTTCGGGAGAGAAGCGCTCGTCCCGCTCGAACTAGAAATCTACTCCCCCAGCGTCGAACACGCCAGCAACTTCGATCCACCAACTCTTCTTGAATGGCAGAAACAAAATGAGAATGCATGAAGACTCGAGCTTGATCTCCTCGAAGAAGACAAGGAACTAGCTGCTTTTCGACAAGCGGAGCACAAATGGAGGATCGAAAAGTATTATAACAAGCATGTGCACAGGAGACCGTTTCGATAGGGCGACCTGGTCTTGAATTAAAAAATACCACCGGCCGAGACATGGCGTTAGGCAAGCTCGACCCTAACTGGGAAGGTCCTTTCATCATCCGCGACATGCTCGGCCCGAACACCTATAAATTGACAAGGCACGATGGAACTCTCCTACCAAGGACCTGGAGCGGCAACGACATCAGAAGATTTTATTCATAAAACACTTGTAACTCATCTACAATATTGTCGAAGTTTTATGAAATAATCTCCAATTCCAACTTAGCGCCTAGGCGACCAGCAGTCAAGGGCACTCCCCTTCTCGAAGTCCCAGGCCTAACAAAATCTAACTTAGCGCCTAGGCGACTGGCACAACTTAGTGCCTAGGCGACTAACAGTCAATGGCACTCCCTTTCTCGAAGTCCCAGGCCTAAAAAAATCTAACTTAGCTCTTAGGCAACTGGCAGCTAAGGGCACTCCCCTTCTCGAAGTCCCAGGCCTAACCAATTCCAACTTAGAGCCTAGGCGACTGGCAGTCAAAAGCACTCTCCTTCACGAAGCCCTAGGCCTAACAAAATCTAGCTGCGCCTAGGCGACTGGCATTCAAGGGAACTCCCCTTCTCGAAGTCCCAGGCTTAATAAAATCTAACAACGCCTAGAGGACTGGCAGTCAAGAGCACTCTCCTTCTCGAAGTCCTAGGCCTAACAAAATCTAATTGCGCCTAGGCTACTGGCAGTCAAGGGCACTCCCCTTATCGAAGTCCCAGGCTTAACAAAATCCAACTTAGAGCCTAAGCGACTGGCAGTCAAGGGTACTCCCCTTCTCGAAGTCCCAGGCCATCCTACCAAAAGCTTGGCAATCTTCTCAGCTTCACAGCAAATAGAGATCTATAACAGATTACTCAAATAAAAAAACAAAGATAAGCGAGCAAAAGCTTTACATTATGAAAATCTGCTTTACAAGACTAAAAATTACAAAGATCTTTACAAGTCACTCCCCCTCCTTGAAATCTCAGAACCAGAATCCACTTCAATATTCGCACAAGGGGTTCGAGGCACATCCTCCAATGGGTCCCCGAACGAAGAGGAGAGACAACCAAGGGCCCCTCTGAAGTCCCTTCTTCCCGAAAACTTGGTTGTTCCTTCGGTACTGGGACCCCTCTGGCGATCCCTTCAGCTTTCACCATTTCGGCTTCGGTAGGAGGGATGACCACCTTCAGGTTCGAAACGAAGGCGAACATCCTCCCCGTGCTCTCTGCCGACATCTTGAAGAACAGACATTAGTACGAGCGGCTTTTCGAAAGGATGCACTCGTTCATATTCAGCCCTTCAAGATCCTCCCGGCTGATTAACCCCCGATCGAGAAGGGCCGAACCGAGCATATTTACCGAACTCTCGAGCGCCTCCTTAATGAGAGCCTTGAACTCGAGGGAACGATAGAATTCGACAACCCCTTCTGATGAGCCTCCTCGCGAGAATGATCAAGCGTGTCCTCCAAAAGCTGCTGAAGTTTAGCTTCTCGGCGACTGGACTCGTCCAAACCTCGCATGGCCAAACAGAGATGCTTTTCGGCAAGACGACGCTGACGCTCTGACTCCAGAAGCTGAAGTTCATTTTCCTTCCCTTTTCTCTCTTGCGCCATGGCTTCCTTGGTAAGCTGCTCCACTTGACGCCTTACCACATCCAGCATATTGGCGGCCCGGATGCTAAGTCTGGTCATCGAGTCAGACCTTCCTTCGGGAATGACTCTCGGAGGATCATCCCGAACACCATCCCCAGACTCCTTGACGCGCTAACAAGCAGAAGCTGGCCCATCGGTGCCAGAGCCCGTCGAGTCTTCATGCTCCTCGTGCTGCTCTTCGGGACCGTCACTGACCTGCACGTCATCTATGTATTCCAGGTCGTCGTCGCCCTCCTCAAAAATGGGGGGCGCCGCTGAAGAAGTTCCCCCAGCCGACGCTCTAGATACCATCCGTCTCTTCTTCGCCGGAAGACGACAAGGCCCTGGCTGGTCATGGGGCACCCTTTTGTTCCCAATCTGCTAGAGTCGGAACCAACCTAGTTCGAGCTTTGGCTGGCCTGCAAGACAACACGAGCATGGGATCAGAACTGGAAAGAGGAAAAGGGGAATCGCCGAAACCTTACTTGTATAAACCTACACGTCGTCTTCAATCTCACGCAGGTAATCCTCAGCATCGTGCACACGTTTTCGAATCTCATCCACTTCCCGAAAATGTGGATCCTCAAAACCAACTGCATCTCCTACAAACCTTGCCTCGTCGACTCTCCGTGGAACACCGTAACTCACTCCGCAGAGCTCGACAAAGAAAAATCTCTTATACCAATCCGCAAATCCAGTGTCCCTCACCTTGAACACCTGACAGTACCTGCCTTTCAAGATGAAGCACCCGTGCAGGCGGGGGTTCGCCTCCCACCGAAAAACCGCCTTGAAGATATCAATATCCCAAGGGATCTGTCGGCGCCGTAGCTCTTTGATGAGGCAGTAAATCATGGTGACCGCATTCGGCGGGAGCTGCATGGGAATGATGCCGAAGTGGTTGAAAATGTTCACAAACTTCGGCTGGAATGGAAGGAACAGCCTGCTGCGCAGGTGATGGAGACACACCGCAATCTTCCTTTTCGGCAAGCTCATGAACATCGCTTCCGCCGACGGATACTCCAACCCAACCTCCGGGTTCCTCCCCCATACCTGCAGCACCTCGGCCTTGAAAGTATGCGGAGGAAGGACACAAAGCTCACCCCGAAGAGCATGGTAATCACCCCACATTTTCTTCGCTCTGCTCCGCGATATTTTAACCATTGTGAACCCAAGAAAATGACAGCAGTAGAGACCCATAGATGGACCACGGGCTGTTTTATATCCTGTATCCCGATGGTTCCACTCCTTGAGGGCGACCTCTAAGTCCAATCTTAGGAGTCCAGGCCTGCCAGGCGCGCGCCTTGTCTCGGTTCACCCAACAGTCACATCAGTCACATCAAAAAAAAAAGAGAAAAGAGGAGGAAAGAGATGAGGTGCATTTCGTAAAAACAAGGGTACATTTCATTAAACCATTTCTTTCACCAAAAAAAAAAGAAAAAAAAAAAGAAAGAGAAAAGACAACCCTAAGGAGAAAGCCCGAGCTCCGACTCCGCAAGGAGACCCTGAACCGCTCGCACAAACTTCCATTAATGGCGGTTCTCCTCCTCCAGCTCTTCGACCCGGGCCGTAAGAGCAGCCCTCTCCTTCTTCAGTCCCTCGATTTCGAGCACCGCCAACTCCAGGTCGCCTTCACAGCGAGCGCATTTTGACTCCATCTCCTCGATCGCTTTCTCCGCCTCTGACAGCTCCAGCCTACGAAGAAGGGTAATCACCTCCTCCACCTTCTGTTCGAGCGCCGCCGCTTGACCCCTGCTGGCTACCCGCTTTTCGACCTAGTCAAGATGAGAACAGATGCTACGTGTGAAGAACTACGCGCTCGAACTGCCGGAGTCGGGTCCCTTCTAACCAACCCCTGACAAAATCTCCAGACCAACTGAGGGACCTGAAGGAGACGAGATAGGGGTCAGAGTGCCGCGATCCCGTGACGGCCATCAGGGACCTCCGTGGTCAGGGGAGCGGAAGGCCGAGCCTTTGCACCTTCTTCCACCGGCTACACTTTGTTGTCCGCCATGATGACGGTACTTTCCACCGGGGTGGTCACGGGAACGCTGCCTTGGAGGGATCTTGACGTCCCATGCATGGCCCCTCGTGAACTCCCGGTGTCGGCAGTGACTCCCCCCGAGTTGGAGAGATGTATTCGCGGCCACTTCGGGGCTTCCTCACGAGCGAGTGGCTGCCTTGCGCTCGCTTGGCCCGACTGAGCGGGACCCCTAGCCTCAAGAGGCTGGTCCCCCACGAACCCAGCGACACCCGAGAACATGGATATCGTCACACTGGCTCTCCCTCTGAGACCAACAAAAATCCCAACCAACATTCTGCAGACATTTATACAGATTCCAAAAGTCCACGTGGCACTTGGGCACGCGCATCAATGCGCTTCATGACTATCGGGGGGCATCTTGCATCTAGATCCACGCCGACTTATCTGGAGTGTACATGTGAAAGCTTACATGGCGTCAACATCACAGGCGCTCAGCATCGAACAAAAGAGGTATTGCGCCGAACAGTACACATTGAAAAAAAATCACGTAGAACTGGACGGATGCTTGGTGAAGTACAAGGGACCATACTGCCTTTAAGAGATATGATCCTCCTTGCCCTCGGACTGCATCGTCCGTACACCGTACAATTGAGGCCAGTCTGCGCCTATCTTGTAGGCATTGATGGTCTGACACAGGAGCTGAAACCCATTCCATTGAAGTGACTCGACAGGATAGATCAGGGTATAAAGATCTCATTGTAACGGGAAAAATGGACCGAAGTGGGACTGTTTTTCCTCTTCTTCACCTTCTTCTTCTTCCTCCTCAAATCCTCTACTTCTCCATCATTACTGTAATTCGATAACTTGGCATTAATGAAAACTTTCGGAGCCTCCTCGAACGGAGCCGTGGTTTTTCCGCTCAGACGGTTTTCCCCGTAAAAAATCCTTTTGTTCTTCTAGTTGTTTCTTTATCACAATAGGCATAAATAAATAGAATCCAATAAGCATGTGATTATTGCCTACAAGTAAGATTGATGACTGAAGGTTTTTTGGAAAGAGGTGGATACAGTGACATTCTACAGTAGTCATTTTGATGTCACATAATAAATTTATAAATGAGATATTTCTCTCTCTATATATATAATACCCATTGTACAAGTTCATTACTTAACTTGGTTTTGGGGTGAGCATTCGGTCAATTTGATTTGTTTGGCCAATCGTATTAAAAAATAAGAACACTATTTGATTTTATTAGAAAACGCCTTTATCATATTAAGGTCAAAGCATTGAATTGGATGTAAGACCTAAAGAGGAAATGGAAGAAACTTAAAGAGTCTTGCTGATTGAATTTAACCTCACTATTCAGTTTTTCTTTTTGACTTGATTTCATTAATGTAAACCCCTAATTTCAATTACGACTTACTTGGTTATATTAAGTTGCATTATGTTAAATCTAAAATCTTAAAATTTCTTACGTGAATGAAAAATACCCAACATTGCTGGAAAACGATCTTATATATAGCTTAAAAAACATTACTATGCAAAGAAACAAGTAGTTTAACACACTATTTCTCTTTTAATTTGCATTTGAGTACCACTTTTACACACACTACACATCTTTAAGATTCTAAACATCTCACTGATTACTCTCTCGGAATCAAATAAGAGAAGGTCTTGAGAGAATTTTGGTTATTTCCCCTTCCCTTTTGTCATTTTCTCTCCCTCTCAATCAAGACAGTGGCCTATGGGACACAGCACCGGCTACACTCTTTGCTGAGATTTGAGCTAAACAGCAACGAAGTAGAAAAAGAATCTCAAGGTGACGTGTTCCCATTTCGAAAGGGACAAATTACCTTGTCCAGTTGGCTTATGCTAACATGATCCACAGTTTTGTTATACCTAACATGCAGCTGAAGCCTGTAGGCCCTTCTCCAGTTGTCATAAGCCAACTTGACACTTTTTTTAGTAGGATAACTTACTGATACATCCATATAATTTCAGATAATTCCTATTCCACATAAAGTTCCAGGATTAAGAATAAAATAAAATTACAACTTGGCCCTTAAAGTCAAAAAAATATTACAAATTAATTCTAACTTTTAAAAAAAAAATCTAATTTTAATTCATGAAGTTAACAACATAATGTATTTTTGTACAGCTTCGAGAATCTCATTATTTTCTTTTTTAAGAAATTATTTTTAATAAAAATTTAAAATTGACAATTTCATTAATTTAAAACATATATTTTTAAAAATCATTACATCACCTCTACCCTTACTTATTTTTAAAATTTTAATAAAAAGTTAAAATTTAATTTCCCATATCTTTTATTTTATTCGTTCTAAAGATTTAAGATTAAATATAAATTTAATATTTTAAAATTATATTTTTAAATGCCAAAAATTAATAATTAAAAATGATCTTAAAATATAACAATAAAAAATTAATAATTATGTTTTAATTAAAATAAAATAATAATATTTTTCTAATTTCAAGAATTCAAATTAAAAATATCCACACGCAAGTGAAATAGCGTCATGCGGCGCGCGACCCAGACCAATGACTCCACAGTGAGGTGGCGAAACGGAACAGCTAATTTCTCCCAGATTCCAAACGCTCGCATTCTCGTCTTCTTCTGCCTTAGCTGCAGAAACCCTAATTCCCAAAATTTAAATTTTTAAACGCTCGCATTTTTCCGTCTCTATCGCAGAAACTCTAATTCTTCCGTCTTCTCAATCGCGTGACTCTCAGTCTTACCTGCCACCTCGCATTCTTCCGTCTCTACCAGCAGAAACTTGAATTTCCTCCGATTTCCCCGTCTCATTCATCGCCTTGCCATTGGTCCACCTACTGAAGCTGTGGGTTTGCTCACCGGCAACTATGGTGAAAATGCAAGTTCATTCTGCATCCTCATTGTGCTATTTTTATTTTTAAAAGTATAATTAGTTTCCTTGTAGATTTATAAGATTATATGAGAATAACTTGTTCATGGAACTTGTGCTCTCTCCCCTGGCCTCTTACTGAGATCAGAATGATGTGGATGCAAAAATAACTATCATAACTACCACAAACGAGTTAACTGAAAGAGTTTAATTCGTTAACATGCTAGAAGAGTGGTAAAGATGATACATTGTGATTAACGATCCCCAATTGCTTCCATGACTGGAAGCCCTGTCAATTCTAAAACTTTGGCGTTCCAGCCATTCATCCTTCCATCTGAGTCAACAGCAAAGATGGGCACGATTGCTGTTTCAATTAGCCTAACCATTTCCCTTGCAACAGAACCAAGTTCATCTATCACTTGCAGCTCCACATCCCCAAGCTTATACTCTTTACCAGTGCCAAAGTTTTGGTAACTTTGTGCTGTTATACTTCACAGAGATAAGTTATGCTTAAGGGTGAGTGCCTTCTCCCCTTTGTTTTGAGTTAGAGTTTTGAGTGATTACGCTTGATTGTAATATGTTATCTTGTGATAATGTCATTTTAAGTTACCACTCTGTTCATTTCACTCTCTATCGTGGGCCTACATCACAATGCATCATCTTGTAAAGAAGATCGTTATTTTTACGTTTATAAAGAAGGTCGTTATTAGGAGGAATGACAAAATTATATCAAGAAAAGAATCTGGGAATCGGTACATATACGGCTATTAAGGGCAGAATTATATCAAGTTCATTTTATTTGATGCTTGATTTTATTATTTTATTATTTTATTATATTGTTATATGTTCATCATTTTCACTGTAATATGACATATTTGACTTGTCAGGTGTTAACACTATTAGCCTGCTCTCTGTTTTCACTCTATCACTGAATTTATAGGCATGTAAAAATTTTGCCAAGTGCTTTTCTTGGTTTGTATGAGGACTGCCTCTGACGTGTAACTCATTCTCGTCAATGGTTAGATTAAGAAAAAGAAAAGAAATAGGCAAACTCCCATAATCTTGATTTAATTTTATAAAAATGTAATTCCTGCATATGTCAGTTTAATTTTACTTTGTTCTTATTTGCAGATACGTTGCATAGTAGAGTTACAAAAGAAAAAAGAAAAAGTAGAAGAAGACAGACATATTTATTATGTATATAGTCCAGATATTTTCTTAGCACTATCAGGAAGATATTTAATAAAATTGAGAATAACATTCCTGAATAGACAAAAAAGATTTTGGATAAAATAGGGATAAAACATTTTTTTAAAATTCCTCCGTTCACGCAAAATCTTCCGTTAGATTCTGAAATTATAAAGAGATGAAAAAATTAGTCACATACATTCAAGTTTCATCAGCTTGAAATCTCATTTAGCCCCGAGATTATCAGCCAATTGATTGGTCTTCCAAATAGGGGTATTATTGTGACTCACAATCTGAAACAAAGCTCAAGCATATTGGCATATGAAGTTAAAGATAATCTGAAGTAATATGTTATGTTCTCTTTACTAAATTTGCATACGCTCGCAATTCATATTGTTAGATTCATTTTGTCTAATTTATTTTTTTCCCTAATCGAGCGTACACTATTTCTCCATCTTTGCTTGAGATAGCTGAGAACCTGTACTCATTTGATAATTACAATTGGTGCCAAACTATTTTTGATTTTCTGCATCTACAAATTACCTCTAGTTGCTAAGATACTGCGGACAAAAATAAAGAAACTCCGCGATCATCAGCTGATAATGTCGATGAATTTATTCAGCTCATTATGGTAAGTAATTTATGTATAGAAGCATATTACGAATAATAATTACATATGCTAAAATATAATTTTGTGTTTGTGTATTTACATTTACCTATTGGTAGTTATTTATATACAGCTTTGTGTATTTCGCAGTTTTCTAGAGACTACTAGAGTTGAAGAGCCAGCATATGCCCAAATGACTCCAAAACTATACAGGTGGTCAGAAAAGATATTCTGGTACTGTGAAGCTCTTCCTTCTCCATTTCTAAAAATTATATCAAGTTATGTGCTGCCTGAGAGCATAGGTGGTGTTACATTGCAACATATTCTGTCAGAATTAGCCATCAAATTACAAAATATTGCTAGATCTTCATCACCACCAGAATTACATGAGTCTGATTCAAATGCATCACTACAGGAGATTGCGACATCAAGGACTGAAATTGAAAGATTTAAAGTCTAAGAATGTGACTTTAAGGATTGAGATTGAAACATTCAGAAGGATTGTTCTTGACTTAAGTTATCATGTTATGAAGCTTGAGTCAATAAGGTCTACACACTCCAAAATAGGGAGTATAGAATGAATTGCGAAGGAAAGGAAGAAAAAAAAAGAAATCTTTTGACTCCTCTTACGTTCTTCTATCTACGCATATGAAAAATTTTATTAAGATAACAACACGATTTGTTAAGTCAAGAAGACAAAGCTCAATACAACTGAGGTAGAACATAGGGAGGATATAATCAATAAATTAAGGAGTCATAGAAAGATATAGAGGATATAGTGAAAACAGTTATGAAAGGGGCAGAAGTACATAAAGAAGAAAAAAAAATGTAAAAGTATATGCTAGAAGAAAATTCAATAATAATCAAGTATCAAAGAAGGTGGACATAGAGGAGGTAGTGATGGTAGACGATTCTGACACTCCGGGCTACAGTCAAATCTAAATTATTCAGAAAAGCTGAAGATTAGATTAGACAAAACATCCTTTATTGATGAGAAACTACTGCATATGGATAACACGTGAGCGCTATTATATAATTTTATAAGATTAATATATTTCTTAATATATTGGCATTTACAGGAGCTCAATAGTATTAAGCCAAGGACTTGTAATGATGAATCATCAAGAAATAGAAGAGTTATTGCATACAGCTTGGATTACAGATTCTATCTTAGATGCTTTTGAGTTATTAATGCACAAAAAACAAACTGCTGATTCTAAAATTTGGTGGCCCTTCATCTTTATATCTTCTAACTTTTTGGTAATTAGTTTGTAGTTACATCGATTGTTTTATTAATACTAATGATATTTCCAACAACTAATTGAAGAATTTAAATTATTACAGTATCAGTATACAATGAAGAGCAGGAAGTCCAAGAGTTTGATTTATTTGAAGGACATTTCTGATGCTAGTATTGCTGCTGCTGACTTTCTAATGGTTCTAATTCATAGTAAATAACATTGGACTTTATTAATTTGTGAACTAAAATCCAAAAATTGGACAATATATGACTCTATTCCAGGTCGACCACATAAGGCGATTGCGCGATAGATGGTAAAAATAAATTTTTATCCTACTTTACTTGAAATTGTAATGCTAACGTATTTTTTAGTTAGATAATGGCTCTTCAGAAAGAGAGCATTCCCTTTCAAATACTTAATGCGAAGGCATGAAGTTTTGTTAGCCCTAATGTGCTACCAGGGCAAAACAATAATGATGACTGCGATATTTTTGTGATGAAATACATGGAATATCTACTAAACTATTCAGATTTAGAGTCAGAGTGGATGTGGAGAGATTACTTGAATTGTCAAAGTCAAATGAGTTTATTTAGAGCAGAAATTACATATGATTTAATTAAATTTGGCCAAAAGCTTGTTTGAACTATTCATGTACTGAATACTATAAGTATGTTTTTATTTATAATTAAGGGATTTTATTGATTTTATTTATGACTGCTTAACATCATATCTTGTAAGCTACGTAGCAATGATTTTTTGCTACATAGCCAAGAATACGCAACGTAGCTCCTTAAATACGCTATATAGCAATGACTTTTTGCTACCAAGCTAAGAACCTTATGAATAAGTGTTATATGAGTGCACATTGAGCTACGTAGCATACCAAATATACTACGTAGCTCATTGAATATGCTATGTAACTCATTAAATACGCTACTTAGTTAAGAAACCTTATGAGTAAATGTCATATGAGAGGTCATTGAGCTACATAGCATAACAAATATGCTACGTAGCTCATTAAATAAGTGTTAACACGTGGTTCCTGCGCTGCATCCTGGCCGAACACGCCTGACAGGCCTGTACTTGATTGGTTATTGACTGACTCAGCTTCAGGTTTTGCAGGACTCTTGACCCAGGTCAAACATCGGGCACGAGGGTTCAACCTACCATCGTCCACGATGACCCAGGATTAAACTTCGTACCCTCGGGCACGAGGGTACGAGGTAACGTCTGTCACAATCACCTTCCCCTACCCCCGCCGCTCTCCGTACGGGCGCTCCTTCCAAACGGAGGTACCAGCATTTAAAGCCATCATCCTCCTCGTACAGCTGTGGTCCTCTCCGGTGACAGACAAGCGGCGCTCAGAGCTCATCCATCACCTTTCCGCCGGGAACCCAGGGTGGAGCTATGCACGTCAACGGCTATAAAAACCACTGAACAGTCCTCCAGAAAAAAAAATGAGATACAAGAAAAGAAGAAGAGGAAAAAAGGATATACATACAGATAAACAAAACTCTCAAGAGAGGAGGATTTTTCGATGGTAACAGGACTCCGGTTGGGGAGCACTTGGCTTCTTCTTCTTCTTCTTCTTCTTCTTCTCCTTTTTTTTTTCTTCTTCGACCCTTCTCAAAGCATTGTACAGCCTTAAAGGCTATCATTTTCTTATTAGTGAAACTTCTTCGCTGACCGACCGGTGGACGTAGGGGATTTCCTCCCTGAACCACCTTAAATCTCTGTGTGCTTTTCTGGTTGCTTCGGACTAAATCTTCTCCCTGAGCCTCCATTAACAGGTTCGCCCCCCCCCTCTGCGCACCGCCGTCTCCCGGAACTCTCTTTCTTTGGTGTTTCTCGGGATCCACACATCCTACGTCAACATCTTCTGGTGCTTTCATTGAGACCTGGAAAGATGGTGGCTAGAACGCGCAAAACCAACTCTGCTGCCCGCAGTACACATGCGGGAGAAC
>JAEMOT010002705.1:79357-107923 GCA_019297695.1 Apostasia ramifera | reverse complement strand
GCTTCATATAGATAAGATTAAAGTCAAATTGCATATATTCTCTTCAAATACATCAAAAACTAACTGAATACACATACAATTGCTTTTATTCAGTTAAAATAACTTATTATGCGATTAATAGTACTTTAAATGCTTGTACTCCACTTGAATTGAACGTAATGCAATGAATAGATGCAAAAACATCACCATTCAACTCGAATTCATTGATATGTCATAAATTAGACCCTAAAAGAGCCTATTCTCTTAAAATTGATCGATATACTGACAAATAGATGTGTAATTATAGGTATTACATTAAAACGCAATCAAATGCCCCTAATAGATCGCTAAATATCAAATTTTATTCAAAATACAACAATATAGCAAACATTATGTGTGTAATTAGAGTATTATGTTAAAAAACTTTTATATAGACAAGATTAAAGTCAAATTGCATAAAAAAAATGAAAGTTAAATTGCATATATTCTCTTCAAATAAAATAAAAATCAATTGAATACTCACACAATTGCTTGTATTAAGTTAAAATAAATTATTATGCAATGAATCATATTCTAAATACTTATACTCTACTTGAATTCAACGTAATGCAATGAATAGCTGCAAAAATATCGCTATTCAACTCAAATTCATTGATATGTAATAAATCAGACCCTAAAAGAGCATATTCTCTTAAATTTAATCGAAATACTGATATATAGATTTGTAATTATAGGTATTACATCAAAACGCAATCAAATATCTCTAATAGATCACCAAATAGCAATTTTTGATAGAAATAGATCAATATAGCTAACATTAGGTGTGTAATCAGAGTATTATGTTAAAAAACGTTCATATAGATAAGATTAAAGTCAAATTACATATATTCTCTACAAATACAATAAAAACTAACTGAATACCTAGACAATTGCTCGTATTCAGTTAAAATAACTTATTATGCAATGAATCGTACTCTAAATGCTTGTACTCCACTTGAATTCAACGTAATGCAATGAATAGCCGCAAAAACATCACTATTCAACTCAACTGCATCGATATATCATAATTCAGTCTATTAAAGAGCCTGTTCTCTTAAAATTAATTGATATACTAATAAAAAGATATATAATTACAGGTATTACATTAAAATATAATCAAATGTCCCTAATAGATAGCCACATATCATTTTTCTACTGAAATACAAAAAATATAGCAAACCTTGGGTGTGTAATCAGAGTATTATGTTAAAAAACCTTCATATAGATAAGATTAAAGTCAAATTGCATATATTCTCTTTAAATATAATAAAAACTAATTAAATACCCACACAATTGCTTGTATTCAGTTAAAATAACTTATTATGTAATTAATCGTACTCTAAATGCTAGTACTCTACTTTAATTCAATGTAATGTAATGAATAGCTGCAATAACATCACTATTCATCTCAAATTCATACATATGTCATAAATAAGACCGTAAAAGAGCCTATTCTCTTAAAATTGATTGATATACTGATAAATAGATGTGTAATTATAGGTATTATGTTAAAACGAAATCAAATATCCCTAATAGATCGCCAAATATCAATTTTAGAGTGAAATACATTAATAGAGCAAATAATAGGTGTGTAATTAGAGTATTATGTTAAAAAACATTCATATAGACAAGATTAAAGTTAAATTACATATATTCTCTTCAAATACAATAAAAGCTAATTGAATACCCACACAATTACTTGTATTCAATTAACTTAACTTATTATCCAATAAATCGTACTCTAAATGCTTGTACTCCACTTGAGTTCAACGTAATGCAATAAATAGCTGCAAAAACATTACTATTCAACTCAAATGCGTTGAAATGTCATAAATTAGACCGCAACATAGCCTATTCTATTAAAATTAAATGATATACTAATAAATAGATGTGTATTTATAAGTATTTCATTAAAACGTAATCAAATGTCCCTAATAGATCGCCAAATATCAATTTTAGATTGAAATATATCAATAGAGCAAATATTAGGTGTGTAATTAGAGTATTATGTTAAAAAACTTTTATATAGACAAGATTAAAGTCAAATTACATAAAAAAAATGAAAGTTAAATTTCATATATTCTCTTCAAATAAAATAAAAATCAATTGAATACTCACACAATTGCTTGTATTAAGTTAAAATAAATTATTATGCAATGAATCATACTCTAAATACTTGTACTCTACTTGAATTCAACGTAATGCAATGAATAGCTGCAAAAATGTCGCTATTCAACTCAAATTCATTGATATGTGATAAATCAGACTCTAAAAGAGCATATTCTCTTAAATTTAATCGAAATACTGATATATAGATATGTAATTATAGGTATTACATCAAAACGCAATCAAATATTCCTAATAGATCACCAAATAACAATTTTTGATTGAAATAGATCAATATAGCTAACAATAGGTGTTTAATCAGAGTATTATATTAAAAAATATTCATATAGACAAGATTAAAGTTAAATTACATATATTCTTTTTAAATACAATAAAAACTAACTGAATATCGAGACAATTGCTCGTATTCAGTTAAAATAACTTATTATGCAATGAATCGAACTCTAAATGCTTGTACTCCACTTGAATAAAACGTAATGCAATAAATAGCTGTAAAAACATCACTATTCAACTCAAATTAATACATATATCATAAATCTGACCTTAAAAGAGCATATTCTCTTAAAATTGATTGATATACTGATAAATAGATGTGTAATTATAGGTATTATATTAAAACAGAATCAAAGGTCCCTAATAGATCGCCAAATATTAATTTTAGAGTGAAATACATTAATAGAGCAAACATTATGTGTGTAATCAGAGTATTATATTAAAAAACGTTCATATATACAAGATTAAAGTCAAATTGCATATATTCTCTTCAAATATAATAAAAATTAATTGAATACACAGACAATTTCTCGTATTCAGTTAAAATAATTTATTATGCAATGAATCGAACTCTAAATGCTTGTACTCCACTTGAATTCAATATAATGCAATGAATAGCGGCAAAAATACACTATTCAACTTAAATTAATACCTATGTCATAAATCAAACCGTAAAAGAGCCTATTCTCTTAAAATTGATTGATATACTGAAAAATAGATGTGTAATTATCGGTATTATGTTAAAACGGAATTAAAGTCCCTAATAGATCGTCAAATATCAATTTTAGAGTGAAATACATCAATAGAGCAAACATTAGATATGTAATTAGAGTATTATGTTAACAAAACTTTCATATAGACATGATTAAAGTTAAATTGCATATATTCTCTTCAAATACAATAAAAACTAATTGAATACCCACACAATTTCTTGTATTCAGTTAAAATTACTTATTATGCAATGAATCGTCCGCTAAATGCTTGTACTCCACGTGAATTCAACGTAATACAATGGATAGCTGGAAAAATATCACTATTTAACTCAAATTCATTGGTATTCATAAATCAGACCCAAAAGAGTCTATTTTCTTAAAATTAACCGATATACTGACAAATAGATGTGTAATTATAGGTATTTCATTGAAACACAATCAAATATCCCTAATAGATCGCCAAATATCAATTTTAGATTGAAATACATCAATAGAGCAAACATTAGGTATGTAATCAGAGTATTATATTAAAAAAACTTCATATAGACAAGATCAAAGTCAAATTGCAAATATTCTCTTCGAATACAATAAACACTAGTTGAATACTGACACAATTGCTTGTATTCAATTAAAATAACTTATTATGCAACGAATCGTACTCTTAATACTTGTACTCCTCTTGAATTTAACATAATACAATGAATAGCTGCAAAAATTCACTATTCAACTCAAATTCATTGATATGTCATAAATCAAACCCTAAAAGAGTCTATTCTCTTAAAATTAATTGATATACTGATAAATAGATGTGTAATTATAGGTATCACATTAAAACACAATTAAATATCCCTAATAGATCTCCAAATATAAATTTTCGATTAAAATACATCAATATAGCAAATATTAGGTGTGTAATCGGAGTATTATGTTAAACAATTTTCATATAGACAAGATTAAAGTCAAATTACTTATATTATCTTCAAATAAAATAAAAATTAATTGAATACTGACACAATTGCTTGAATTCAGTTAAAATAACTTATTATGCAATGAATCATACTCATAATGCTTGTTCTCCACTTGAATTCAACGTAATACAATGAATAGCTGCAAAAATGTCACTATTCAACTTAAATTCATTGATAAGTCATAAAAAAGACCCTAAAAGAGTCTATTTTCTTAAAATTAATCGATATACTGATAAATAGATGTGTAATTATAGGTATTATATTAAAACACAATCAAATGTCCCTAGTAGATCGCCAAATATAAATTTTTGATTGAAATACAATAATATAGCAAACATTAGGTGTGTAATTAGAGTATTATGTTAAAAAACATTCATATAGACAATATTAAAGTCAAATTGCATATATTCTCTTTAAATACAATAAAAACTAATTGAATACCCACACAATTGCTTGTATTCAGTTAACATAACTTATTAAGCAATAAATCATACTCTAAATGCTTGTACTCTACTTGAATTTAATGTAATGCAATGATTAGCAGTAAAAATATCACTATACAACTCAAATTCATACATTTGTCATAAATCAGACCGTAAAAGAGCCTATTCTCTTAAAATTGATCGATATACTAATAAATAGATGTGTAATTCATTAAAAAGCAATCAAATATCCCTAATAGATTGTCAAATATTATTTTTAGATTGATATACATAAATAAAGTAAATATTATATGTGTAATCAGAGTATTACGTTAAACAACTTTCATGTGGACAAGAGTAAAGTCAAATTGCATATATTCTCTTTAAATACAACAACAATCAATTGAATACTCACACAATTGCTTGTATTCAGTTAAAATAAATTATTATGCAATGAATCATATTATTAGGGACATTTGATTGCTTTTTAATGAATTACACATCTATTTATTAGTATATCGATCAATTTTAAGAGAATAGGCTCTTTTACGGTCTGATTTATGACATATCTATGAATTTTTTTTCAATTATGATATTTTTGCAGCTAGTCATTGCATTACGTTGAATTCAAATGGATTACAAGCATTTAGAGGACGATTCACTGCATAATAAGCTATTTTAACTGAATATAATTAATTGTGTGAGTATTCAATTAGTTTTTATTGTATTTGAAGAGAATATATATGCAATTTGACTTTAATCTTGTCTGTATTGAAGGTTGATCTTGTCTGCATTAATTCAATTTTAAGAGAATATGCTCTTTTAAGGTCTGATTTATGACATATCATAAGCAATTGTGTGAGTATTCACTGCATAATAATCTTGTCTGTAATGCAATGACTAGCTGCAAAAATATCATAATTGAAAAAAAATTCATAGATATGTCATAAATCAGACCGTAAAAGAGCCTATTCTCTTAAAATTGATCGATATACTAATAAATAGATGTGTAATTCATTAAAAAGCAATCAAATGTCCCTAATAGATCTCCAAATATTATTTTTAGATTGAAATATATAAATAGAGTCAACATTAGGTGGGTAATCAGAGTATTATGTTAAACAACTTTCATGTGGACAAGATTAAAGTCAAATTGCATATATTCTCTTTAAATACAACAAAAATTAATTGAATACTCACACAATTGCTTATATTCAGTTAAAATAGCTTATTATGCAATGAATCATACTCTGAATATTTGTACTACACTTGAATTCAACATAATGCAATGTAATGCAATAAATAGCCGCAAAAATATCACTATTCAACTCAAATTCATACATATGTAATAAATAAGACCGTAAAAGAGCCTATTCTCTTAAAATTTATCGATGTACCGATAAATAGATGTGTAATTATTGGTATTACATTAAAACAAAATCAAATATCCCTAATAGATCGCCAAATATCAATTTTAGATTGAAATACATCAATAGAGCAAATATTAGGTGTGTGATCAGAGCATTATGTTAAAAAAACTTTCATATAGACAAGATTAAAGTCAAATTACATATATTCTCTTCAAATATAATAAAAACTGATTGAATACTCACACAATTGCTTGTATTCAGTTAAAATAATTTTTTATGCAATGAATCGTCCGCTAAATGCTTGTACTCCACTTGAATTCAACGTACTGCAATGACTACTTGCAAAAACGTCACTATTCAACTAAATTTCATTGATATGTCATAAATCAGGCGCTAAAAGAGCCTATTCTCTTAACATTGATCGATATAATGATAAATAGATGTGTAATTATAGGTATTACATTAAAACGTAATCAAATGTCCCTAATAGATCACCACATATCATTTTTCGACTGAAATACAATAATATAGCAAACATTAGGTGTGTAATGAGAGTATTATGTAAAAAAACCGTCATATAGACAAGATTAAAGTCAAATTGCTTATATTCTCTTCAAATACCATAAAAACTAATTGAATACTCACATAATTGCGTGTATTCAGTTAAAATAACTTATTATGAAATGAATCGTACTCTAAATGCGTGTACTCCACTTGAATTCAATGTAATTCAATGAATAGTTGTAAAACCATCACTATTCAACTCAAATTCAATTATATGTCATAAATCAGACCCTAAAAGAGCTTATTCTCTTAAAATTGATCGATAAACTGATAAATAGATGTGTAATTATAGGTATTAGATTACAACGCAATCAAATATCCCAAATAGATCGCTACATATTTTTCGACTGAAATACATCAAAATAGTAAACATTAGGTGTGTAATCAGAGTATTATGTTAAAAAAGCTTCATATAGATAAGATTAAAGTCAAATTGCATATATTATTTTCAAATATAATAAAAACTAATTGAACACTCATACAGTTACTTGTATTCAATTATAATAACTTATTATGCAATGAATCAAACTCATAATACTTGTACTCTTCTTGAATTCAATGTAATACAAAGAATAGCTGCAAAAACGTCACTATTCAACTCAAAATTATTGTTATATCATAAATCAGACCCTAAAAAAGGCTATTCTCTTAAAACTTAATTGATATACTGATAAATAGATGTGTAATTATAGGTATTACATTAAAACCCAATCAAATGTCCCTAATAAATAACCAAATATCAATTTTTAATTGAAATACATTCATATAGCAAATATTTAGTATGTAATCAGAGTATTATGTTAAAAAACCTGCATATAGAAAAGATTAAAGTCAAATTGCATATATTATCTTCAAATAAAGTAAAAATGAAAAGAATACCCTCACAATTGCTTGTATTCAGTAAAAATAACTTATTATGCAATGAATCGTACTCTAAAGGCTTGTACTCCACTTTAATTCAACGCAATGCAATGAATAGCTACAAAAACATCTTCAACTCAAATTCATTAATATGTCATAAATCAAACCCAAAAAAAGCCTATTATCTTAAAATTGATCGATATAATGATAAATAGAGGTGTAATTATAGGTATTACATTAAAACCCAATCAAAAGTCCCTAATAAATCGTCAAATATCATTTTTCAACTGAAATATAATAATATAGCAAATATTAGGTGTGTAATCGGAGTATTATGTTAAAAAATCTTCATATAGATGATATTAAAGTCAAATTGAATATATTCTCTTCAAATACAACAAAAACTAATTGAATACTCACACAATTGCTTTTATTGAGTTAAAATAATTTATTACGCAATGAATCGTACTCTAAATACTTGTACTCCACTTGAATTCAATGCAATGCAATAAATAACTGCAAAAACGTCACTATTCAACTCAAATTCATTGATGTCATAAATCAGACCCTTAAAGAACCTATTCTCTTAAAATTGATCGATATACTGATAAATAAATGCGTAATTATAGCAAATATTAGGTTTATAATCAGAGTATTATGTTACAAAATCTTTATATAGACAAGATTAAAATCAAATTGCATATATTCTATTCAAATACAATAAAAACTAATTGAATACTCACACAATTGCTTATATTCAGTTAAAATAAATTATTATGCAGTGAATCGTACTCTAAACGCTTGTGCTCCACTTGAATTTAAAGTAATGCAATGAATAACCGCAAAAACATCACTATTCAACTCAACTGCATTGATATGTCATAAATAAATCCCTAAAAGAGTCTATTCTCTTAAAATTGATCGATATACTAACAAAAAGATGTATAATTATAGGTATTGCATTAAAACACAATCAAATGTCCCTAATAGATCGCCACATATTATTTTTCGACTAAAACACAATAATATAACAAATATTAAGTGTGTAATCAGAGTATTATGTTAACAAACCTTCATATAGAAAGGATTAAAGTCAAATTGCGTATTTTCTCTTCAAATATAATAAAAACTTATTGAATACTCACACAATAGCTTATATTCAGTTAAAATAACTTATTATGCAACGAATCGCACTTTAAATACTTGTACCCCACTTGAATTCAACGTAATGCAATGAATAGTTGCCAAAATGTTATTTCTCAACTCAAATTGATTGATATGTCTTAAATTAGACCCTAAAAGAGCATATTCTCTTAAATTTGATCAATATACTGACAAATAGATTTGTGATTATAGGTATTACATTAAAATATAATCAAATGTCCCTAATAGATTATCAAATATTAATTTTAGATAGAAATACATCAATATAGCAAACATTAGGTGTGTAATCAAAGTGTTATGTTAAAAAATCTTCGTATAAATAAGATTAAAATCAAATTGCATATATTCTCTTCAAATATATTAAGAACTATTTGAATACTCACACAATTGCTTGTATTCAGATAAAATAACTTATTTTGCAAAGAATCGTACTAAAAATCCTTGTAATCCACTTGAATTCAACGTAATGAAATGAATAGCCGCAAAAACATCACTATTCAACTCTACTGCATTGATATATCATAAATCAGTCCCTAAAAGAGTCTATTCTCTTAAAATTTATTGATACACTAACAAAAAGATGTATAATTGTAGGTATTATATTAAAACACAATCAAACGTCCCGAATAGATCGCCACATATCATTTTGCGACTGAACTACAACAATATAGCAAACATTAGGTGTGTAATCAGAGTATTATATTAAAAAACCTTCATATAGATAAGATTAAAGTCAAATTGCATATATTCTCATCAAATATAATAAAAACTAATAGAATACTCACACAATTGCTTATATTCAGTTAAAATAATTTATTATGCAATGAATCGTTCTCTAAATGCTTGTACTTCACTTGAATTCAACGTACTACAATGACTACTTGCAAAAACGTCACTATTCAACTCAAATTCATTGATATGTCATAAATCAGACTCTAAAAGAGCCTATTCTCTTAAAATTGATCGCTATACTGACAAATAGATGTTTAATTATAAGTATTACATTAAAACACAATGAATAGCTGCAAACAAAATACTATTCAACTCTAATTCATTGATATGTCATAAATTAGTCCCTAAAAAAGCTTATTCTCTTAAAAGTGATCGATATACTAATAAAAAAATGTATAATTATAGGTATTACACTAAAACGCAATCAAATGTCCCTAGTAGATCGCCACATATTAATTTTCGATTTCAATACATCAATATAGCAAATATTAGGTGTGTAATCAGAGAATTATGTTAAAAAATCTTCACATAGACAAGATTAAAGTCAAATTACATATATTCTCTTCAAATATAATAAAAATTAATTGAATACTCACACAATTACTTGTATTCAGTTAAAATAACTTTTTATGCAATGAATCGAACACTAGAAGCATGTACTCCACTTGAATTCAATGTAATGTAATGAATAGCTGCAAAAACATCACTATTCAACTCAAATTCATTGATATATTATAAATCAGTCCCTAAAAGAGTCAATTCTCTTACAATTAATCGATATAGTGATAAATAGCTGTGTACTTATTGGTATTGCATTAAATCGCATTCAAAAGTCCCTAATAGATCGTCAAATATCATTTTTCAACTGAAATACAATAATATAGCATATATTAGGTGTGTAATCAGAGTATTATATTAAAATTGCATATATTCTCTTTAAATACAACAAAAAATAATTAAATACTCAAACAATTGCATGTATTCAATTAAAATAACTTATTATGCAATGAATCGTACTCTAAATACTTGTACTCCACTTGAATAATGCAATGAATAGTTGTAAAAATGTCGCTATTCAACTCAATTTTATTGATGTCATAAATCAGACCCTAAAAGAGCCTATTCTCTTAAAATTGATCGATATTTTGACAAATAGATGCGTAATTGTAGCAAACATTAGGTTTGTAATTTGAGTATTATGTTAAAAAATCTTCATATATACAAGATTAAATTCAAATTACATATATTCTCTTCAAATATATTACAAACTAATTGAATACTCACACAATTGCTTATATTCAGTTAAAATAACTTATTATGCAATGAATCGTGCTTTAAATATTTCTACTCCACTTGAATTTAACGTAATGCAATGAATAGCCGCAAAAACATCACTATTCAACTCAACTGCATTTATATGTCATAAATCAAACCCTAAAAGAGCCTTTTTTCTTAAAAATAATTGATATACTAACAAAAAAATGTATAATTGTAGGTATTACATTGAAATGGAATCAAATGTCCCTAATAGACCGCCACATATCATTTTTCTACTGAATCACAATAATATAGCAAACATTAGGTGTGTAATCAGAGTATTACGTTAAAAAACCTTCATATAGACATGATTAAAGTCAAATTGCATATATTCTCTTCAAATACAATAAAAACTTATTGAATATTTACACAATTGCTTATATTCAGTTAAAATAACTTATTACGCAACGAATCGAACTCTAAATACCTGTACTCCACTTGCATTCAACGTAATGCAATGAATAAGTTCAAAAAAAGTCACAATTCAACTCAAATTAATTTATATGTCATAAAATAGACCCTAAAATTGATCTATATAGTAACAAATAGATGTGTGATTATAGGTATTACATTAAAATATAATTAAATGTCCCTAATATATCGCCAAATATTAATTTTAGATTAAATACATAAATATAATAAAAATTAGGTGTGTAATCAAAGTGTTACATTAAAATATCATCATATAGACAAGATTAAAATCAAATTGCATATATTCTCTGTAAATACATTAAGAACTAATTGATTACTCACACAATTGCTTGTATTCAGTTAAAATAACTTATTATGCAATGAATCGTACTCTAAATCCTTGTAATCCACTTGAATTCAACGTAATGCAATGAATAATCGCAAAAACATCACTATTCAACTCAACTGCATTGATACACCATAAATCAGTCCCTAAAAGAGCCTATTCTCTTAAACTTGATTAGTATACTAACAAAAAGATGTATAATTATAGGTATTACATTAAAACACAATCAAATGTCCCTAATAGATCGCCACATATTATTTTGTGACTGAAATACATCAATATAGCAAACATTAGGTGTGTAATCAGAGTATTATGTTAAAAAATTTTCATATAGACAAGATCAAAGTCAAATTGCATATATTCTTTTCAAATATATTAAAAACTAATTGAACACTCTCACAATTGCTTGTATTCAGTTAAAATAACTTATTATGCAATGAAACATACTCTAAATACTTGTACTCCACTTGAATTCAACGTAATGCAATGACTAGCCACAAAAAATCATTATTTAACTCAACTGCATTGATATGTTATAAATCAGTCCCTAAAAGAGCCTATTCTCCTAATATTGATCGATATACGAACACAAAGATGTATAATTATAGGTATTACATTTAAACGCAATCAAATGTCCCAAATAGATGGCCATATATCATTTTTCAACTGAAATACAATAATATAGTAAACATTAGGCGTGTAATCAAGGTATTATATTAAAAAACCTTCATATAGACAAGATTAAAGCCAAATTGCATATATTCGCTTCAAATATAATAAACACTAATTGAATACTCACACAATTGCTTGTATTTAGTTAAAATAATTTATAATGCAATGAATCGTACTCTAAATGCTTGTACTACACTTGAATTCAACGTAATGCATTGAATAGCGGCAAAAACAACACTATTCAACTCAAATTCATTGACATATCATAAATCTGACCCTAAAAGAGCCTATTCTGTTAAAATTGATCGATATACTGATAAATAGATGTGTAATTATAGGTATTACACTAAAACGCAATCAAATGTCCCTAATAGATTGTCAAATATCAATTTTCGATTGAAATACATCAATATAGCAAATATTTAATTTGTAATCAGAGTATTATGTTAAAAAACAATCATATAGACAAGATTATAGTCAAATTGCATATATTTCTTTAACAATCATAAAAACTAACTGAATACTCACACAATTGCTTGTATTCAGTTAAAATAACCTATTATGCAATAAATTGTACACTAAATACTTGCAAAAACGTCACTATTCACCTCAAATTCATTGATATGTCATAAAACAGATCCTAAAAGGGCTTATTCTCTTAAAATTGATCGATATACTGACAAATAGATGTGTAAACATAGGTATTATATTAAAACACAATCAAATGTCCCTAATAGATCATCAAATATAAATTTTTAATTGAAATACATCAATATAGCAAACATTAGGTTTGTAATCAGAGTCTTCTGTTAAAAAAACCTTCATATAGATAAGATTAAAGTCAAATTGCATATATTTTTTTCAAATATAATAAAAAGTAATTGAATACTCACACAATTACTTGTATTCAATTAAAATAACTTATTATGTAATGAATCGTACTCAAAATACTTGTACTCCACTTGAATTCAACATAATGCAATGAATAGCTGCAAACACATCACTATTCAACTCAAATTCATTCATATGTCATAAATCAGACCCTAAAAGAGCCTATTCTCTTAAAAATGATCGATAAACTGATAAATAGATGTGTAATTATAGGTATTACATTAAAAGGCAATCAAATATCCCTAATAGATCGTCAAATTTTATATTAAAAAACCTTCATATAGATAATATTAAAGTCAAATTGCACATATTCTCTTCAAATACATTAAAAACTATTTGAATACTCACACAATTACTTGTATTCAGCTAAAATAACTTATTGTCCAATGAATTATACTCTAAATACTTGTACTCCACTTGAATTCAACGTAATATAATAAATAGCCTCAAAAACATCACTATTTAACTCAACTGCATTGATATATCATAAATCAGTTCCCAAAAGAGCCTATTCTCTTAAAATTGATTGATATACTAACAAAAAGATATATAATTGTAGGTATTACATTAAAACGCAATCAAATGTCCCTAATAGATCGCCACATATCATTTTTCTACTGAAATACAACAATATAGTAAATCTTAGGTGTGTAATCAGAGTTATATGTTAAAAAATCTTCATATAGATAAGATTAAAGTCAAATTACATATATACTCTTCAAATACAATGAAAACTAATTGAATACACACACAATTTCTTTTATTTAGTTAACATAACTTCTTATGCAATGAATCAAACTTCAAATGCTTGTACTCCACTTTAATTCAACGTAATGCAATGAATAGCAGCTAAAACATCACTATTTAACTCAAATTTATGATATGTCATAAATAACACCCTAAAAGAGCCTATTCTGTTAAAATTGATCGATATACTGACAAATAGATGCGTAATTATAGGTATTACATTAAAACGCAATCAAATGCCACTAATAGATCGCCAAATATTAATTTTCGATTAACATACATCAATATAGCAAACATTAGGTGTGTAATCAGAGTATTATGTTAAACAACCTTCATATACATAAGATTAAAGTCAAATTGTATACATTCTCTTTGAATATAGAAAAACTAATTGAATACTTACACAATTGCTTGTATTCAGGTAAATAACTTATTATACAATTAATCGTACTCTAAATACTTGTACTCCACTTGAATTCAACGTAATGCAATGAAAAGCTGCAAAAACATCATATTGAACTCAAATTTATTGATATGTCATAAATCAGTCCCTAAAAGAGCATATTCTCTTAAAATTGATCGATATACTAACAAAAAGATGTGTAATTATAGGTATTACATTAAAATGCAATCCAATGTCCCTAATAGATTGCTACATGTCATTTTTCGATTGTAATACATAAATATAGCAAATATTAGGTGTGTAATCAGAGTATTATGTTAAAAAACCTTCATATAAATAAGATTAAAGTCAAATTACATATATTCTCTTCAAATATATTAAAAACTAATTGAATACTCACACAATTACTTGTATTAAGTTAAAATAACTTATTATGTAATGAATCGTACACTAAATGCATGTACTTTACTTGAATTCAACGTAATGCAATGAATAGCTGTAAAATTATTATTGTTCAACTCAAATTCATTAATATGTTTTAAATCAGTCCCTAAAAGAGCCTATTCTCTTAAAATTGATTGATATACTAACAAAAAGATATATAATTGTAGGTATTATATTATAACGCAGTCAAATATCCCTAATAGATCGTCACATATTATTTTTCGATTGAAATACATCATTATAGCAAATATTAGGTGTGTAATCAGAGTATTTTGTTAAAAAACTTTCATATAGACAAGATTAAAGTCAAATTGCATATATTCTCTTCTAATATAATAAAAACTAGTTGAATACACACATAATTGCTTGTATTCTGTTAAAATAACTTATTATGCAATGAATTATACTTTAAATACTTGTACTCCACTTCAATTCAATGCAATGCAATGAGTAGCTGCAAAAATATTATTATTCAACTCAAATTCATTGATATGTCATAAATCAGACCCTAAAAGAGCCTATTATCTTAAAACTTAATCGATATACTAACAAATAGATGTGTAATTATAGATATTATATTAAATCGCAATCAAATGTCCTAAATAGATCGCCAAATATCAATTTTTGATTGAAATACATTAATATAGCAAACATTTGGTGTGTAATCAGAATATTATGTTAAAAAACCTTCATATAGACAAAAGTAAAGCCAAATTGCATATATTCTCTTCAAATATAATAAAAAAATGTGGAATAATTACCCACATGCCACATAAATCTTTATGTATTACACACACACTTTCTTCACAATTCATAGTGTAAATTTTGTGAAGAAAGTGTGTGTGGTATAATTATAAAAAATTTGTGTGGTATGCAAGTAAATGCCCCTAAAAACTAATTGAATACCCACACAATTGCTTGTTTTCTGTTAAAATAACTTATTATGCAATGAATCGTACTCTAAAGGCTTGTACTCCACTTGAAATCAACGTAATGCAATGAATAGCTGCAAAAATATTACTATTCAACTCAAATTCATTGATATGTCATAAATCAGATAGTAAAAGAGTCTATTCTCTTAATTCGATGTGTAATTATAGGTATTAAATGAAAACACAATCAAATATCCCTAATAGATCATCAAATATCAATGTTTGACAGAAATACGTTAATATAGAAATATTAGGTGTGTAATCATAGCATTATGTTAAAAAACTTTCATATAGACAAGATTAAAGTTTAATTGTATATATACTCTTCAAATACAATAAATACTAATTGAATACCCACACAATTGCTTGTATTTATTTAAAATAACTTATTATGCAATGAATCATACTCTAAAGGCTTGTACTCCACTTGAATTCAACGTAGTGCAATGAATAGCTTCAAAAACATCAGTATTCAACTAAAATTCAATGATATGTCATAAATCAGACCCTAAAGAGCCTACTCTCTTAAAATTAATCGATATACTGATAAATAAATGTGTAATAATTGGTATTACATTAAAACGCATTCAAATGTACTAAATAGATCGCCAAATATCATTTTTCAACTACTATACAATAACATAGCAAATATTAGGTATGTAATCAGAGTAATTTGTTAAAAAATCTTCATATAGAAGAGATTAAAGGCAAAATGCATAAATTCTCTTCAAATATAATAAAAACTAATTGAATACTCACACAATTGCTTTTATTCAGTTAAAATAATCTATTATGCAATGAAACATACTCTAAATGCTTGTACTCCATTTGAATTCAACGTAACCCAATGAATAACTGCAAAAATGTCACTATTCAACCCAAATTCATTGATATGTCATAAATCAGACTCTAAAAGAGCCTATTCTCCTAAAATTGATTGCTATACTGACAAATAGAAGTTTAATTATAGGTATTATATTAAAACACAATCAAATGTCCCTAATAGATCACCAAATATCATTTTTCAACAGTAATACAACAATATAGTAAATATTAGATGTGTAATCAGAGTATTACGTTAAAAAACTTTCATATAGACAAGATTAAAGGCAAAATACATACATTCTCTTCAAATACAATAAAAACTAATTAAATACTCACTCAATTGCTTGTATTCAGTTAAAATAACTTATTGGGCTTGTTTGGTTGGAGGATAGATTTGGGTAAGGAAAGAGAAAATATTTTATTTTATAGAGTTGATGGGAAAGAAATTTATTTTAATATTGGGAGGTGTGTTGGATGTGAAATAAAGTTGATTTTAAGGTTGGAATTTGTGTTGGATGTGAAATAAAGTTGATTTTTAAGGTTGAAATTTGTGTTGGATGTGAAATAAAATTATTAAAATTTATAATAAAATTAAAATATTATTATTTTATTAATTGGCCCATTTTTAGGGCTTTGCCAAACAAGCCCATTATGCAATGAATCATACTCTTAATGCTTGTACTCCACTTGAATTCAATGTAATACAATAAATAGCTGCAAAAACATCACTATTCAACTCAAATTCACTGATATATCATAAATCAGACCCTAAAAGAGCCTATTCTCTAAATATTAATCGATATACTAAAAATAGATGTTTAATTATAGGTATTACATTAAAACACAATCAAATGTCCCTAATAGATTATCACATATCATTTTTCAACTGAAATACATCAATATAGCAAACATTAGGTGTGTAATCAGAGTATTATGTTAAAAAAAGTTTATATAAACAAGATTAAAGACAAATTACAATAAAAACTAATTGAATACTCACACAATTACTTGTATTCAGTTAAAATAATTTATTATGCAATGAATCGTGCACTAAATATTTGTACTCCACTTGAATTCAACGTAATGCAATGAATAACTGCAAAACAAATCACTATTCAACTCAAATTCATTGATATGTGATAAATCAATCTCTAAAAGAGCCAATTCTCTTAAAATTAATCGATATACTAATAAAAAGATATAAATTATAGGTATTCTAATATATCGCAATCAAATGTCCCTAATAGATGGCCAAACATTATTTTTTTATTGAAATACATTAATATAGCAAACATTAGGTGTGTAATCAGAGTATTATGTTAAAAAACCTTTATATAGAAAGGATTAAAGTCAAATTACATATACCCTTTTTAAATATAATAAAAAGTAATTGAATATCCAGACAATTACTTGTATTCAGTTAAAATAATTTATTATGCAATGAATCGTACTCTAAAGGCTTGTACCCCACTTGAATTTAACGTAATACAATGAATAGCTGCAAAAATATTACTATTCAACTCAAATTCAATGATATGTCATAAATCAGATCCAAAACGTGTTTATTCTCTTAACATTGATTGATATACTGATAAATAGATGTGTAATTATTGGTATTACATTAAAACGCAATCAAAAGTCCCAAATAGATCACCAAATATCATTTTTCGACTGAAATACAACGTTATAGCAAATATTAGGTGTGTAATCAGAGTATCATATTAAAAAACCTTCATATAGACAATATTAAAGTCAAATTGTATACAATCTCTTCAAATACAGAAAAACTAATTGAATACTCACACAATTGCTTATATTTAGTTAAAATAACTTATTATGCAATAAATCGTACTCTAAATACTTGTACTCCATTTGAATTCAACGTAATGCAATTAATAGCTACAAAATTGTCATTATTCAACTCAAATTCATTGATGTCATAAATCAGACCCTAAAAGAGCCTATTCTCTTAAAATTAATTAATATACTGACAAATAAATGTTTAATTATAGGTATTACATTAAAACACAATAAAATATTCTGAATAGATAGTCATATATCAATTTTCAATTGCAATACATCAATGTAGCAAATATTAGGAGTGTAATCAGAGTATTATGTTAAAAACCCTTTACATAGATAAGATTAAAGTCAAATTACATATATTCTCTTCAAATACAATAAAAACTATTTGAATACTCACACATTACTTGTATTCAGTTAAACTAACTTATTATGCAATGAATCGTACACTAAATCCTTGTACTCCACTAGAATTCAACGTAATGCAATGAATACCTACAAAAACATCACTATTCAACTCAAATTCATTGATATGTTATAAATCAGTCCTTTAAAGAGCCAATTCTCTTAAAATTGATCGATATACTAACCAAAAGATATATAATTGCAGGTATTTTGTTATAACGCAACCAAATGTCCCTAATAGATCGCTACATATCATTTTTCGACTGAAATACATCAATATAGCAAATATTAGGTGTGTAATCAAAGTGTTACATTAAAAAATCATCATATAGACAAGATTAAAGTCAAATTGCATATATTCACTTCAAATACAATAAAAACTAATTGAATACTCACACAATTGCTTGTATTCAGTTAAAATAACTTATTATGCAATGAATCATACTCTAAATACTTGTACTTCACTTAAATTCAACGTAATGCGATCAGTAGCTGCAAAAACGTCACTATTTAACTCCAATTCATTGATATGTCATAAATAAGACCCTAAAAGAGATTATTCTCTTAACAATTAATCGATATACTAACAAATTAATGTGTAATTATAGGTATTATATTAAAATGCAATCAAATGTCCCTAATAAATCGCCAAATATCAATGTTTGATTGAAATATATTAATATATCAAATATTAGGTGTGTAATGAGAGTATTATGTTAAAAAACTTTCATAAAGATAAGAGTAAAGTTAAATTGCATATATTCTCTTCAAATACAATAAAAACTAATTGAATACTCACACAATTGCTTGTATTCAGTTAAAATAACTTATTATGCAATGAATCATACACTAAATGCTTATACTCTACTTTAATTCAACATAATGCAATGAATAGCTACAAAAATAATATTATTCAACTCAAATTCATTGATATGCCATAAATCAAACTTAAAAAGTATCAATTCTCTTAAAACTGATCGATATACTGATAAATATATGTGTAATTATTGGTATTACATTAAAACGCATTCAAAAGTCCCTAATAAATAGCCAAATATCAATTGTCAATCGAAATACAATAATATAGCAAATATTAGGTGTATAATCAGAGTATTATGTTAAAAAACTTCCGTATAGATAACATTAAAGTCAAATTGCATACATTCTCTTCAAATACAGAAAAACTAATTGAATACTCACACAATTTCTTGTATTTAGTTAAAATAATTTATTATGTAATAAATCGCACTAAATATTTGTACTCCACTTAAATTCAACGTAATGCAATGAATAGCTGTAAAAACGTCACTATTCAACTCAAATTCATTGATATGTCATAAATCAGACCCTAAAAGAGCCTATTTTCGTAAAAATTAATCGATATACTAGCAAATAGATGTGTAATTATAGGTATTACTTTAAAATGCAATCAAATGTCCCGAATAGATCTCCAAATATTACTTTTTGATTGAAATACATTAATATAGCAAACATTAGGTGTGTAATCAGAGTATTATGTTAAAAATATTCATATAGACAAGATTAAAGTCAAATTGCATATATTATCTTCAAATACAATAAAAACTAATTGAATTCCCACACAATTGCTCGTATTCAGTTAAAATAACTTATTATGTAATGAATAGTACTCTAAAGGCATGTACTCCAATTGAATTCGACATAATGCAATGAATAGCTACAAAAACATCACTATTCAACTCAAATTCATTGATATGTCATAAATCAGACCCTAAAAGAGCCTATTCTCTTAATAATTAATCGATATACTGATAAGTAGATGTGTAATTATAGGTATTACATTAAAACGCAATCAAATGTCCTTAGAAGATCGCCAAATATTAATTTTTAATTGAAATACATTAATATAGCAAATATTAGGTGTGTAATCTGAGTATTATATTAAAAAACCTTCATATAGACAAGATTAAAGTTAAATTGCATATATTCTCTTCAAATATAATAAAATCTAATTGAATACCCAAACAATTATTTGTATTAAATTAAAATAATTTATTATGCAATGAATCATACTCTAAAGGCTTGTACTCCACTTGAATTCAATGTAATACAATGAATAGCTGCAAAAACATCATTATTCAACTCAAATTCACTGATATTCTCATAAATCAGATATGTTTGCTAAATTATTGGCTTTACATTAAAAAGCATTCAAAAGTGTCTAATAGATCGCTAAATATCATTTTTTCAGCTGAAATACAATAATATAGAAAATATTAGGTGTTTAATCAGAGTATTATGTTAAAAAACTTTCATATAGATAACATTAAAGTTAAATTGCATATATTCTCTTCAAATACAGAAAAAACTAATTAAATACTCACACAATTGCTTGTATTCAGTTAAAATAACTTATTATGCAATGAATCGTACTCTAAATACTTTTCTCCACCTAAATTCAACGTAATGCAATGAATAGCTGCAAAAAAGTCATTATTCAACTCAAATTTATTGATGTCATAAATCAGACCCTAAAAGAGCCTGTTCTATTAAAATTGATCGATATACTGATAAATAGATGCGTAATTATAGAAAAATTAAGTTTGTAATCAGAGTATTATGTTTAAAAACTTTTATATAGACAAAATTAAAGTAAAATTGCATATATTCTCTTCAAATACATTAAAAACTAATTAAATACTCATTCAATTACTTGTATTCTGTTAAAATAACTTATTATGCAATGAATCATACTCTAAATGCTTGTATTCTACTTGAATTCAAAGTAATGCAAAGAATAGCCGCAAAAATATTATTATTCAACTCAAATGTATTGCTATGTCATAAATCAGTCCCTAAAATAGCTTATTCTCTTAAAATTGATCGATATACTAATAAAAAGATGTATAATTATAGGTATTACAGTAAAACACAATCACATGTCCCTAATAGATGCCACATATCATTTTTCGACTGAAATACAATAATATAGCAAACATTAGGTGTGTAATCAGAATATTATATTGAAAAACCTTCATATAGACAAGATTAAAATCAAATTATATATATTCTCTTTAAATACAATAAAAACTAATTGAATTCTCACACAATTACTTGTGTTCAGTTAAAATAACTTATTGTGCAATGAAACATACTCTAAATGCTTGTACTCCACTTGAATTCAATAAATCGTACTCTAAATGCTTGTACTCCACTTGAATTAAATGTAATGCAATGAATAGCTGCAAACAAAATACTATTCAACTCAAATTTATTGATATGTCATAAATCAGTCCCTAAAAGAGCCTATTCTCTTAAAAGTAATCGATATACTAACAAAAAAATATATAATTATAGGTATTACACTAAAACACAATCAAATATCCCTAATAAATAGCCACATATCATTTTTCAATTGCAATAATTAATATAGCAAATATTAGGTGTGTAATCAGAGTATTATATTAAAAAAAAAAATCAGAGTATTATGTTAAAAAACTTTCATATAGATAAGATTAAAGTCAAATTACATATATTCTCTTCAAATACAATAAAAACTAATTGAATACTCACACAATTACTTGTATTCAGTTAAAATAACTTCATTTGGCTTGGGCCTTCGGGCTTCAGGCTATTAGCTTGGGCGTTTATGCTTTAGGCTTCAGGCTATAGACTTTTTGTCTTCACAGTTAATGCTTGGGCCTTCAAAGTTAGAACATCAAACTTTGGGCTGCGAGCTTCGGCTTCGGGCTTCCTTCTTTAGGCTTCAAGCTTGGGCATATAAGCTTGGGGTTTGGGGCAACAAGCTTTCGATTTCAGGCTTTGGGTTTCGGGATTTTGGCTTGGGCCTTCAGGCATTCCCCTTTATGGACAGCTTTCATGGCCTCTTGTGCTTCTTTTAGTCTTAGGCATTTGGTTAGGTGCCTGGCATAAGACCTTCTATAGAGCTCCCCGTTCATGAGGATATATTTGGCGCATTCAAGCTTTAGTTTTTTTGCCTCTTGCCTGTTGTCAGGTTGAGTCCCACTCTTCAAGTAGTTGAGTATCATGTCCATCCAGCATGATGATCCTTAGAGCAGATTTTCGTGCATTCATAGCTATGCTCTTCAAGTATTCGATGTCGGCGGAGGTCGGGGAGCCCCCCTTTTGCAAGCCGATCTGCCACTTGATTTTCTCCTTTGGGAATGTGCACCAAAGAGAATTCTTAGAATTGGGAGATCAAGGATTGGGTTTTCAGCAGATACTTCTTCAAAACTTCATCCTTTGTCTCAAATGTTAGATTCACCTGGTTGACGATCAGTTGTGAGTCACTGAACACTTGTATGCATTTTATGGTCATACTAAGTGCGAAATTAAATCCCACGATGAGAGCTTCGTACTCTGCTTGGTTGTTGGTGGCCCTAAACTGGAGGGTTACTGCCTAGTGCAAGGTAGCTCCCATTGGACTGGTTAGGAGAATTCCAGCCCCCTGAAACTGCAATCCAGATGCGCCATCGACGTGGAGGGACCAAGGCCTAGCCTTGCTCTTAGCCGGCGGTGGCTCTGAAGTAGAGAGTTCGGCTACAAAATCCTCTAGGGCTTGAGCCTTGATTACTGTTCGTGGAATATATTTGATGTCGTACTCGTCCAGCTCGATGGACCATTTGAGAAGCCTTCCCAAGACTTTGGGAGTATGTAGTATTTTCAAGAGCAGTTGATCAGTAACAACCTGAATAGTGTGAGACTGGAAGTATGGGCGTAGCTTTCTTGTCGCCATCAGGAGAGCCAGAGCAAGCTTTTCCAGCGTGGGGTATCGGCTCTCATCATCCAGAAGTATATGACTAATGTAGAAGACAGGATGTTGTACTCCTTTATTATCGTCGATGAGGACAGTTGAGACTGCGGCGTCAGATACACCCAGGTACAAAGACAAAACTATCTCTTCCCTCAATGCCACCAGTATCGGTGCCGAGGTAAGATATCTCTTCAGCTCTGTGAAAGCCGCTTCACATTCTTCAGTCCACTGGCCCCTTTTGCTGTCACACAAGTATCGAAAAAGTGGCGAACATCGGTCCCCGGCCTTTGAGATTTTGTCTGGATTGGCCTCTATCCCTCTGGCTGAGATTAGGTAGCCCAGAAACTTTCCCGAAATCGCATCGAAGGTACACTTAGCGGGGTTAAGTTTGAGGTTAAACCTTCGGAGGGTATCGAGTGTCTCCTTGAGGTCAGTGAGATGTCCCTCCATGCTCCTACTTTTCACCAGTATATCATCGACATATGCTTCAAGATTCCTGCCTCTCTGACCTTTGAACACAGCATCAATCATGCGCTGATAGGTGGCGCCGGCATTCTTGAGACCAAAGAGCATGACGTTGTAACAATATGTATCAAAGTCAGTGATGAATGCAGTCTTCTCTTCATCTTCTTCAGCCATCCGGATTTGATGGTACCCGAAAAAAGTATCCAGAAAGCTCATGATCTTGTTGTACCCGAATGTACGATCTACCATCGCATTTATGCGTGGAAGAGGATACGTATCTTTGGGGCAGGCTTGATGTAGTGTGCGAAAGTCTATGCACATCCTCTATTTTTCGCTGGCCTTCTTCACCATAACGACGTTGGTGAGCCATTGAGGGTATTGGACCTCTCGGATCAGGCTTTAGCAATTTATTGACCTCATCTTCGATGGCATTCTGCCTCTCTCCTGCCATAACCCTCTTCTTTTGTTTTATGGGAGTGGCGGTATCAGATATGTTTAGGTGGTGCTCGCAGACAGCCCTATCAACACCTAAAATATCTTCAGGAAACCATGCGAAGACGTCGATGTACTCAGAAAGCAAGGCAGTGATTTTCGCCTGCTATTTATCATTCATAGAAGAAGATATGTTTACAATTTTAGCGAAATTTTCTCTTCCCAAGGCTACATTTATGACCCCTTCTTATGGTACAATAGGTTGAGATTCTCTAGGGTCCAGTTGATCGACAACAAGTTGCGCGACGATCTGGAAGCATCGGGTAGCCTGTCTGACATCTCTTCTGATGGTGACAACGCCACAGGAGGTGGGCAATTTCGCACAGAGGTGAGGCGTGGAGATCACCATCCCGAAGGAATTGAGACTGGTCCTTCCTAGGATGGCATTGTAGCCTGACTTGGCTCTGATGACAGTGAAGTTCATCATATCCATGGCGTAACAGTTGTCATCGCAGAAGGAGACTGGTAGAGAGATAAATCCCAGTGGCTGAACCCTTTCTCCGGAGAAACCCAATAAGGTGGTTTCTGCACGGAAAAGGTTTGCTTCCTTGAGCCCCAATTGGAGGAAGGCAAGTTTGAATAGGACGTCAGCCGCGCTTCCAGAGTCGAGGAGCACTTGCCAATCTGTGATGCAAGCAGTGACCACGATCAGGTCATTGTGAAGGTTGCCTCATTGGGGGAGATCTTCTTGGCAGAATGTAAGTTGGATGAGGAAAGAACGCTGGTATGAGATGCCGCCGACCTCAATCTGCTGACGGCGAGTAGTAGCAGGATCAACGCTAAAGATGACGTTGATCGTTCTCGAGACAAGAGGATAAGGGTGTTCCGGCTGGCTGGGGCCTGGAGATGGCAGAGCTTTAGTAGGGCCCTAGTATCTTCGGGGGCCTTCCCTTTTTGGGCAGCGTTGAAGGTTGGCGTCATCTGCATGAACTCTTCGAGCTTGCCCTGATTCGCTAGTTTGTTGAGTAGAGCTCTGAGGGCTCGACACCTGTGAAGCCTGTGCCCGTAGTTCCCATGGAACTCACAGTAACTGTCAAGGTCCACTCCGGTTGGAGGTGTCAGCTTGGGTCCGACAGGTCGAACCCAATCTTGTTTAACGGCCGTCGCATAGACTTCAGGAAGCAGCCGAGAGAAGAAATGCCTTTGCTGCTGAACAGGTGGCAGTTTCCCCTCATCTCTACCATGACCTTTGGCCATGTGCATCATCGTAGACAATCGTTCGTCGCACCGATGTTTCCTCTTCTTCTCCTTCTTGGCTCCAAAAACACCGGGGGGAGAGGACTCAGTATCCTCGAGGAGCATGAATTGGCTGGCCCTGGACACCAGGTCAGGGTAGCTGAGGTTTGGCTAGTTGCAGGGACTTAGACAAATCCCCGACCTTGAGTCCCCTCCAGAAATTGTGCATGGCCACTGTAGGGTCGACGTCTTCAGCTTCTGCCGTGGCGGCGAAGAAGCGATTGGTGTATTCCCGAAGGCTTTCCTTCTCGTCTTGTTTGATGTTGGCGAGCACCATATCAGAAATGACCATTCGGGTCCGGCCAATGAAGCAGGCGATCAGCTTCCACTTCAGATGCTCGTAAGAAGAGTTGTGACCCCTGGGGAGCTTGATGAACTAGCTAAATGTCGCTCCCTTCAGGGTGTTTGCCAAGAGGTGGCACTTGGTGGCACTATTCGGCTGACGATAATGAACCGCGGCCTCGAACCCTTGTATATGTTCGCGAGGGTCAGTCGCGCCTTTGTAAGCTTCAAGCAGAGGTAGTCTGAAATCTTCTGGGATTGGGGCCAACCGGAAGGCTTTAGCAAAAGGGGCATTACTGTCCATCGAGCCGAAGAAGGAGTCAGGCCCATAATGGGGGGCCTGGGCACCTGGGAAAAGAGGCTCCCTCCTGGTAAGGAAAGGAGAGAAAGTAGGTGGAAGAAAGGCAGGTTGTGGTAAAGGACGTGGCAAGAAATAATTTTGGTGGACTTCCTGAGGGGGAAGGCATCTGGGCGGCTGAGAAGAGCCAGACGACTGAATGGAAGGTGCCGCAACAGGAGGCAAAGGAGCAGGGGCCTCCACGACCGAGGAGGAGGTGCAGGAGCCGTTGCTGCCGGCGGAAGAGGCGCAGGAACCGCGGCTATCGACGGAGGCTATGCAAGAGCCACCGCGACCGGCGAAGGAACCGTCGTGATCGGCGGAGGTGGTGTAAGAGTCGCCGCGACCGGTGAAGGAGGAAGTACTACTGCGCAGACTGGCTAGGTCTGCCTGAGAATGACGACCTATTAGGTTGTGAGGCCAGTGACCAAGTTTGTGAGGTTCACCAGCATCCCTTGAAGCTTTGAGACGCAGGTACCCTTAGAGGAGCAAGCAGATTCGGTACGGTGTCGAGATGTTGAGGCCGAAGCCCCATATCCTGGCGCCCTGACGAAGGTTCACCTGCATGTGCACTGCGGACGGCAGAGTTGGTTTTGCACGTCCTGGCCACCATCTTCTCGATGGTCTCAATGAAAGCACAAGAAGATATTGACGTAGGATGTAGAGGATCCCAACAAACACCGAAAGCAAGAGAGAGAGTCCCGAGAAACAGCGACGCACAGAGAGCTTTAGCAACTAGAACAGTACATAGAGGTTTAAGGTGGTTCAGGGAGGAAACCCCCTACGTCAACCGAGCGATCAACGAAAGGGTTTCACCAAATAAAAAGCAACTATGAGAGCTGATACAATGCTAAGCTAGGGAAGAAGAAGAAGAAGAAGAAGAAGAATAAGGGACGAGAGAGCTCCTCAGTCGAGGCTTTAGTACAGTGAGGGTAGGAGAATTCGAGAGAATTGCTTATGCTCTAGTCGCCCTTGTTGTTTTTTCTGTTGTCTCTATCTGTGTATCTCTCTCCTCCTTGAAGCATGTTCAAAGGTATATAAGCGATGGATAGTGTAGCTTTGTCCTGATTTTTCGGAAGAAAGAGGGATAAACAAACCCTGGACTCACGCCGCTTGTCGGCTACTGGAGGGACCAGAGGCAATAAAAGGAGAGTTCGCCCTTTTAATATTGGTACTTCTTCTAAGGATCAGTGGCGGCTGAAGCATGTGAATCTTTGATTTGCGTGTCTGAAAAAAATGTCTTGTACGGGGAACGGCACGGTCGGGTCACACCGATTGCAACAAGTGCAGCTGCGTAACATTGTCATTAATGTTAGCAGGGAATGACCCTGGATAATCGTGGATGATGCTAGGCCGAACCATCGTAGCCGAGATTGGAGACTTGCAAGAATAAATAAACAGATAAGTGCGTAAACAAAGGCTAATGTTAGCTCGGCGCCACGTGTACGGTTAGGATGTAGCGCTGAAACCACGTGTTAATAATTCTAAATTAAATCAAATCATTAAAAAGAACATACAAGTCAATCGAAATTCAACTGGACTTCTTCCAATCTAAAAAAAGCTAGACCGGCAATTAACACCATCATAAATTCTTTATAACAAAATTTTAAAAACATGTCTATAACTTTAAAATAAAGTTAATTAATTATTTTAAAATAAATATAAAATAAATTAATTATTTAATGTAAAATTTATATAAAATAAAATATAATTTTTTTTATTTTTAAAAAATAAAATAAAACTTTTAGTTGCTAACATTTTCTACAACCAAACTTAATTGAATGACATTGGAAGCATGTGTGACTATGGTGAATGATGTGGCGGGAGGTAATTGGCTCCTATTAGGTTTTCCGGCCATTTTTAGGACCAAGCGGCTGTTAGTCCAAATTTTATTATTTTAATAAACCTTTTAAGGGCGTTTGTTACCTTGTGTTATACTATATAATTTAAATCTCATAACATCTAAATGTATCTTTTAACTCATAATTTTATAATTTTATAAAAAATTATTTATAAATATTATTAAATCAAATAATTATTTTCTCTAAATAATATAACATAATATCAAAATAATATTAAACTAAACATTTTTTTAAATTAATTAACTGATAGAACAAAGCATGTACTTTTGGATAAAGTGAAATTAACATTATAAAACTATCCCAATTAGGTCTATTCACATGTCCATGCATATATATTTGTTTGCATGTATATACACTATATGCAACAAATACTCAAATTTTAGAATAAAAAAAACACAAATTTTGCAAATAATTATATATATATATATAATTATATATATATATATATATGTAGTATGTGTACATATTTTAAAAAATGTAAAAATACAAACAAAATCAGAATATATACGCTATAATCAATTTTCTTGTTTAATTATTAATTCTAACATAATTTGAATAGAAAATTTTGAATAGCATTATGATCTACACTTTATACATATATTTATTAATACGTATATATAAATACATAAGTCCCACAAATAAATCAGTGGTATATATGTGATACTTAATATATAAATATAGGGGTTTTTACATACAGGACATGAAATTTACACGAAATTATGCATTTCACT
>JAEMOT010002705.1:3163-62136 GCA_019297695.1 Apostasia ramifera | reverse complement strand
ATATTATACATATATTAAAATTCAAATACGATAATAAATAAATCAACTAATTCTAATATTAAAATTTTACATATAAACGATTAATATAATTTATATTTTATTTAATTGTTAATTTAATAATAATTTTTTTGAATAATAGGATTCTGGCAGTTAAAAAAATTATCATACTTTTTCGATTTCTATTTCATATATTACTAGCATTGTACTCAAAATAAGGGCTCAAAATGTGTTGGCAATCCAAACCTGATTAAATCTGTTTATAACGTCTCTCTCGCATGTTATTGATCAAACCATAATCCAAATATATTAGCATATTTTTGATAAAAAAAATCTATTATCAAATTATGATAATCCGAGTTTGTGTATCGGATTCAGTTCATCCCGTTTTTGACTCAAACTCGTGTAAATATGACCCAGAACCGAGAGCCGTCATTGACATTTTAACCAGCAGACTCTTCAACCCAAACATCCCTTTTAATCAAAATAACTATAAGTTTTAATAAAAAATCAAAAATAAAACTAACTTGTGAAATATATACTTAAAATATTAAAATTGATACTAATAAATAATTTTAATAAACAAGTAACTGCCGGATCATAATCAGTGGAACAGTTAATTCCACTTAGGCTTATGACCTTCATCCACTTTTTCATGCAGGCCCACAAATGTTAAAATATGTTATACAAATTTATAAAAATCACTATACAAGTTATCATAATCCCTCCGTAACAGAATCTATTAAGTGCTTTCAAAATAAATAAAAAACCCACTTATTCTATTAATTTTCAAAATGTACCATCACTTATTTCTCTTCACAACTCCTCTGGCGATGGCTAGCAACCACACACACGGACGGAAGTCGAGCAAGTGAACGGCCTGCATGCGGCCACCGTAGTTTGAGCACACAGTAGCGCACTAGCAATTCTTTAGCAACTTTCGAGTTTCAAACAAAATTAATAAATTCATATCCTTGAGACAAAGAAGTTTTAATAGACGAGATTTACACGCAGAGCACAAAATCTGCGTACAAAATTCTGTTGAAATTATACGTTTCACCCAATGTGTTTGAGATATGCATGTTTCACACTTAATTCAAAATTTACATCCATTTTCAGGTGCATCAAAGTAATTTTATATTATGTTACACATAATACACACTGAACTTAGTCGAGTGAGATATAAGCCTTTAAATATTTACTGTGATATAGCTAAAAATGTTTGTAAACGTGGGTGAAACACGTAACATTACAAGCAACTAAATGTGATATACATAATTTTTAAGTATTTAAATATAACACATAATTTCAATAGAATTTCGTATCCCATATGTAAATCCACTTCATACATTATCTACCATTGAATGTTAAAGAAATCACACACGTATACATAATTTTGAAGACATTCATACTGATACAATCTCTTTTTTTTTTTTCCTCCAACAAATACAGAAACTTTGTGCCATACCATATCCAAAACTTAGAAATAAACCACAAGATAATATTTTCGAACAGTAATTTGCACACTTCAAAATGATTGAGAAGTAAATACATAGTTGGTATTCAATGCTAAGGTAGTTTTGAGTGCAATATTAAGAGTAACAGCATGAACAACAAAATAACTCTTTTATCAATTACTAATGAGTAAATTTGGCAGCAAGAAAATCATGTGAAATGCTATTAATAAAGCGACCAGGATTACAACCACAAGAAGTGAGAGAAAGACAATGGAAAGAAGCATACCACTAGCCGGATTCCTGAATTAGTTTTGTAGTCCATCAGACGCTCAGCAGCAGCTACTGGTAGAAGAATCAGCTGGCGGTGGCTTCTGCTTAAATATATTCTTTCTCACGCCGGCTGAACCGTCAGCCAAGAGGCTTGGTGTCTCCAATATCTAGCAAATTAAATGGTATAAAGTATATTCAGCCAAAATAGATTGAGCAAACTTAAGCAATAGAGAGAGCTTCAAAATATTTATAATTATAAGCAGCTTAAACTTTTAAGTTTCATAAATTTTGAAGCAACTAAAATTTCATGCAGCTCAAAGGAAAATTTAAAGCTGCTTAAAGGCCTCAAACAATACTATTAAGTTTAAGCAGTTTAAACTTAAATTTAAACTGCTTAACATAATTGCCAAATGCAGCCAAGGCATCTAAAGCTGAAACATCACTAATTTTTTTTAGAATAGCTTGCTAAATGTTCATCAGCTTATGACCTAAATATCTCATAGAAAAGTCTGATAATCGAAAGACTTTCTGCATTTTATTTAAGTTTAAAGTTGAACGGAACTTAAGAACAAAGTTTTCTTCTCAAGAAACCTACGACATTGGCATTTGAGAAAAGTCCCCAACGCTATTGAAGGGTAAGACTGCTGTGTTTCTCAAACTTTTCATTTTGAGAAAGTTGATGGCGTGAAGCTAAATAAATTTAATTTAATTCGAAAAAGAAAGCCTGTCAAATTATTTGTGGACCTTACAATGACGAGTCCTGTGGCAGTAGGTTGGGGAATTTTAGAGGTAGCTCATTGGGTAATAATCATATGAAAAGAAAATGACAATTGTAAGGAGATGAAATGCAGATGATTCAATTGTTTAGGATTTATGTCAATGGGAATATAAGAAACAATCAACCACCATAACCAACACAGAGCAGAGAGAACTATCTTAACCTTATTTATATTTGTTCAGCATAGCAGAGAAAATAAATTGACATGTTGACCATTTTCAACAATCAAAATGCGAAAAGAAATCTCCAATTGAGGTTGTAGCTTACCTTCAATACAAGCTCCTCAAAGCATTGTTGCACATTAATGCGTGTTTTAGCACTGCATTCCAAAAAGAGACATCCATATTCTCTGGCAAAGTCAATTCCCTCTTTCTTTGTCACAACTCTCTCACTTTCCTGAAAAACCAGCATTCAAATATTTACATAGCAGCACCACTAGATAAATATGACGAAAAAGTTTATCATGATCATAGTTGACCTTATCCTGACTGATTGCAGCAAATTTAACGAATTCTGTTGTCGTTTACAAATTTTAAGAGCTACAAGTAGAATTGCTTCAAGTTTACATAAAATTCCAACCGGCTAACCAAACTAGTTTGGCCTGTTTTAAGAGTTTTATTCTTAATCAGAACAATGTCTTAACTTGCTCTTAGGGATGTAAATGAACCTAGCCGAACAGAGCTTTATTGTATTCATGTTTAAGATCATTTCAGATTTCATTTCTCCGCCTTATTCATAAACGGGCTGAGCATTTTTATGTTCAAGTTTGCTTTGTTCAGAAATGAATGAGCTTAAGCTTGCACACGAAGTACCAACTGAGCTCCTTATCAAGCCAACTATAGTGTCACATTGAGAGTATTTGAGCTATCTAAATGAATTCATATCAATCTCAAAAATCAAGCTTGTTTACGTACAATTCATCAATCATTAAATTGAATAATCATAAAAAAATTTGAATAATCATAACAAAAGAATTTAAATAATTTATTTTTTTATAGATGATTACACTAAATTAGATGATCAAATCTGTATTATAATACTAAAATTATTATTAATCAAGAACATTAAGGAGCCTCTAATTGAACACATAACTGAGCTTTAAATGAGAATTTTCACAATCATGATGTACAGTTTTTAAAAACACAAATGAGATAAACATTAATATGTTCAAGTTTGTTCAAGAATTAAGAATTTAAAAATATGTTCAAGCTTGTCCGGAACTTGATGAACGAATATGAATGAGCCCTTATGGAGCCGAGTATCGAGCAACTCATTGACAAGCTCAATTCATTTACAACCCTACTTACACTACACCTACACTTTCTCGAATTAATCAATTCTATTTCGGTCAAAGTGATTCATAAAAAGCGGAGACCAAAAATTATGTTGACAATGATGTTTTTGACCTAAACCAGTTCAGTAACATTCTACAGCACTGGGAGCTGAAAGATGATGTAGTACACACATTGCAAATAATATTTGAAGCTAGCAATGCAGAATATTACCTTATCAACTTTGTTTCCAACAAGCATCTTAATGCAGTCTTGATTAGTTGAATAGAGATCTATTTCCTTAGCCCACACATTAGACAGATTAGTGAATGTATCCCTTCTTGTAACGTCATAAACTACAGTCAATCAAAAACAAACAAATTATTAGCACATTCATTATTCCATCCCTTCTTGTAACATCATAAACTACAACCATTCATTAACAAACAAATTATTAGCACATTCACCATTCCGTGGATGTTGTCATGAATTTTGTAAGTTCATCCTGCCTTTAGAAGGTCTTCCAAATGAATTTGATAATTAAACATAAAATAAGCACAATACATCGATAAGACTGCCTGAAGTTATGAGACAATTTAATACAAAGATACAGAGTATCTGCAAAAGACTCGAGAAAATTATTGTATGTGTTGATTAAAATAAAAAACTACAAACAGCATTGCCTATGCTTGCATGATTCTCATACTTCAAAAAAAATAAACTGTAAAAAAGGAGCATTTATCCAAAAATAAAGAGGTTTAAGATTAACGTTGAGGGTTTTAGTGTTTTAGGGTTTATGGTTTAGATAAAGTCAATAGCAAAGGGCCACAGGATGGCATTCCATGCTTCTAACATAACTGCCCATCATATCTAATGGAAAATCATTTCTAAACACTCACTATATAAATTCCCAGATAAACCAAATGCCATTAAAAATATCAAAATGAACACACACCAAGATCAATATCATGAAAACACTATCAAAGACTATTGACGGAGGATGGGGCAAGTGAAAACACTATCAAACAAAACTACATTTCAAGTTAGTAGAAAACAAAACTATATTAAATCTTTAGTTACCAGCTAACCTCAAGAGCAAGCATATTTGCTTTATAACATGGAGCTCAAAAATAGGTACTTTTTTTTAACCTTATGCTAACAAACCAATGGACAAACTGAAGCATAATAAGAAGATCCTTAGTATGCTGAAGGAGCGGCTTGGGAAGGCCAAAGGCAATTGGGAGAACGAGTTGCTAGGGTGTTTATAAGCACTTAATATCACTCCTTTCAAGCTCACAAATGAATCTCTCTTTTCCCTCTACTTCGAAGGAGAAGCTTTCATACCCGTGGAACTCAAACATTACTCTCCACGAGTGGAACCTGCTACCGCATTTGATTCAAGCGATTTGGGAGGATGGATGGACAAGAATGATGAATCCCACAGTTTCGACCTTACCCTCCTTGAGTAGCGTCGAGAGCTAGTTGCTCTCAAAAGACTAGAACAATAGCGGGATGGTAGGTGGATGGGAGCAAACTATGACAAGAGAGTCAACCCCAAAAGCTTTGCACCCGAAGTATTGGGAGCAAACTAATTAATTTGTCTGACACTTTGGCTGTTAGGTGGATGGTCGGACCTTCCCCTGCCCCCACTCATATCCTAATTATGTAGAAGAACTATTCCATTTGACTGATTGTATGCTGTGCTGGAATGGTGATTTTTCTTGTTTGGAAGGTTAAGATTGGCCCCCATTTATTTGAAGGTAGTTACTTCTAGTTATTGCCACCAACCTCCTAAAGTGCAGTGACAACCGAAGAATTCAGACAAAGGGAATGACTAACTATAAAAAATTTAAATTTTCTTATTTGTTTTTCGCACTCTGGAGTGCTAGGCTTGCAACTGATCATGTAGGATGTTTTGTTGTTTTTCGTCGTCCTGGCTATATTCAAAGGTAGTTTGTCATTAGATGTAATAACCATGCAATGGAAAATTTAAAAGCATTATCGCAATTGACCACATCATTGATCCGTGCATCGTACGAGACACTGTATGGAAAATCATCCAAAATCTATGACTATTCCTTGTCACTTAAGTTTTCATGGGCTTTCCGTTCAACTTGATCGATTGAAAGTGCTATTTGGGGAAGAAGTTTATTAGAATATAAAATTATTCCTTGGCCATAAGCTACAAATCTAAGCTTTTAGGTCAGTTGATAATCAAAGATTTAACATGCTATTAGAGTAAGAGTTAAGTTCCAAAATGAAGCGAAGCTTTTCAGATAACTATGGAAGGAAAGTTGTAATTAAAGAAACATATGAGCTAGATTTATTAGGAAAATAAACAAGGGCAATGACAAATGTCTACCCATTATAATTCCTTGAGCTCCTCGGTAATATGAGCTTGTTAACGTTCTGAACCTCTCCTGCCCAGCTGAAAAAAAATAATGCTTTTTAATTAATAACAATTACTGGTCTGTTAATCGCAAAACATGAGTAGAGAATTCTTATCAATTCCTATTGATGTGGAATTTCAGATTTTATTTGCTAAAAGGGGCCTAATAGTTAACTTAATAAGCGGATAACAAACATAAAAATAGCATTAAAAAGAATACAAAGATGTAGAAAAGGCATTCAGAAGAGATCCAATACCTGTGTCCCAAATTGCCAACTTCAACTTTTTACCTCCCATGTTAACAATCTTGACCTTAAAATCGACACCTTCACAGAAAAAGTTAAAAGTCGGCAAACTTCTCGATAGGATAGAGGAAAAAGGAATTCCAAAACAATATCACAAGTGAAAGCGTGGAGAAAACTAAGTTTTTAATTCGAAATGGACTGTCTTCTAGCCTACAGATAGGTTTGTAATCGCTCGAGTATAAGAAATGTCTAGCCACATGGTCTTTCATTAAACAGATTGCATATACAAATTTCAGTTATTGTTAAAGGATCAGATGGACAAAGAAAAATGTAGAAATTACTAGTGCGGAAAATCACACCCAATAGCGTACATTAGGAAATCAACATACACCAGCCACTTGTGATTAGACATTTATAGGAAAATCTTATAGTAAATGATGGATGAATTAGAAATGAGATTGGGAGCTAAAATTGCCTATACAGTAAATCCACTTTGATAGCTTCCAAATAGATAGCTTGAAAAATGACTACAAGCTACATGAAGGAGATGCTGATTTCAATTTCATGCTGAAAAAATCCACTTCTACTTTATAGCATATATAGCTCAAAAATATTCCTATCAGCCATTTGACGATCACAAAAACTTACTGGAACTGAACTGATGCATATCAAACACATTAATTAAGGTTATTTAAGTCGCATCATATTTTCTCCAATCTACGTAATCCTCCGTAGCTCTTGCTTTAAAATAAGAATGAGACCAGAGAATCATGCACACCGATAGTAGGGGACAGATCCTCGAAGGAGTCCGATGTGAATCTCAATAGGAGACTACTCTTCCCCACTCCAGAATCCCCGATCATGAGAAGCTTAAACAAGTAATCAAACTCCGGCTGGCTCGATGAAGAAGAATCCATCCAATAACACCAACAAACCCTACGACAGCGACAGACGACATTAGAGGAGGAAAGAGAAAGACGGCATGTTTCCCGAACAGATCTCGACGTACCTTGCGATCAATTCACTATGGAGAGGGAAAAGGAACTCTGACAGATCTTAACGAACGGAGGGACGAGCGGCAAGGGGAAGAATGGCGAGGTGGAGGAAGGAAGGGAGGCTACATTGGAAGAAGCTAGAAAGGCAGGAAGGCTTTGGCGGTGGACTGGCGGTCGGCCCGCAGTTCTATAGCCGACCCGAAAAGGATTATCGTGTCGGATGACGAGCTACTATGAGACCCGTTTCATGCTGGCAATTGGGTTGAACTCGTATCTTCTTTAGCGTCAAGTTTGAGTCAAGTCAATTATGATCTACTCAATTTTGTATGAATTTCAAGTCAATTCAGGCTGAATACTGAGTAGTCCGAATGATGAATAATGAGAAGGAAACACAAATGAATTATCCCACATCAAAAAAGGAGAAAAATTCTGAGCTGTAAAAGTAAATAATATGATCTCAAATGATATAAATATTTTTTGGGACAAAATAGTGATACTAATGATGAAAAATTCTATAGTTAAACGTGTTTATACTAGAGTAGCCCGATCGCCTGGGAAGCGCTCACACAGGTTTCTTAAAGCTAAAGCGAACAAATTACGGGATGTTACAGACTTACTTTTATAATTGAGTTGTAGTTAAAAATGCATGTATATAATTTGTAAATTAAGTGTATCATAATTAAATTTTTTATATAGAAAGCAATTTATATATATATATATATATATATATATATATTATTTTTTTTGAAATTGCTTAAAAATAAATTAATTTTATTTTATGCAATTAAACTTTGAATTAATAAAAACTAAGTTGATTTAAAGTAAAATACTATGGATTTTTGGGACATGATTAACTATTGAGATGCAAGCAAATTTGAATAAATTTTTTTATGCAAAGTCAAATGTTCTCATTTATAATTGAACATTATGTTGAATATCAGCCGACCATTTATTGCAACATCCTGTTATTCAAATGTAGAAGTATTGTCTGTTTTAACTTTAGAGAACTGTATGATTTGAGTACTTCACAGTTTTATTTTAAAGGATATCTCTACTATTTAAAATTATATTATCTACTTATACAGGTCAGAATATTTTCTCTTTCTTATATGAGACAATTCATTTCTATACCTTTATAATAATCCGCTTAAAAAATACCTGTTAATATTCATATATATATATCCTTCTTGATTTAATATAAGTACATCTGGCATCTGAGAACTTCAAAATAATTGTTATATTAACTAAACATTTTCTGCAATCAGTTTCAATAAAATATCTATATATATTTATTTCTCATCTGCCTTCCTTCCACTTTCTCACCCACCAACGGTCCCACCTTATTAAATGTACTATCTCAACCACCAGCTATCACCCACCAACGGTCCCGCCCTAATAACTTCACCTCTCTATAAATAGGCCTTAGAACCCTCAGAAAGAATCATAACCTCTAGTTCTCCTCTGTGTCTTTAGCTCATCTTGGTACGCCTCACCTCCAGCGGCGAAACCCTACTAGGTATGAATTTTGGTCTTACTAACTTTAAATTACATTCAGTAATTTTTTTTGTTAACTCAATTGGATTAGTGATTAACCTGTTTAAACATATGTTAACCCACTTAACCCATATCGAACCCGATAAATTTGTGTCAACCCATTTAAAACCAAGTTAACTTGTTTGACCCAAGATGACCCATGTTGACCCATTTAAAAATGAATTAACCCATTTTAACCCGAGTTAACTTATTTGAAATGAGTTAACCCGTTTGACCCGAGTTAACCTATTTGACATGAGTGAACCCGTTTGACCCGATTCAACCTGTTGGACCCTATTCAACCCGCTTGACCCAATTCAACTTGTTTGACCCGTTTGACTCATTTGACCCATGAACTTGAACTAACTCAATTTAACCCAAGTTGACCTGGTCTGACCCATTTGAACTAGTTTTGAACCACTTGACTTGTCTGACCTAATTAACCTAAGTAATTTAAGTCAATATTTTATTAACTTTTAAGCCCAATAGTGATTATTCACACTGAACTTAATCAAGGAACACGTCATCCACCAGCAAACTATTACAGCCTCTAATTCAGGTAAGCGATTTTCACTGAACTTAGGACATCGTGATTATTAAATTAAAATAACTAATATATAAAATGATATCAATTATATTCTGTGAGCTATATTCTGCATATTTTGCATGATTTTGTGCCGATATTTTGTTGGGCTTTGTGCCGAGATATTATACTGGATTATACTGGACTCATGTATCCTGAGATATATGATGATATGGTGAGCTGGGATCCCGGTGGTTGATGAACTACCTTTTGGATGCGTGGCATCGTGTGGGGGACGTACCTGCATCCTGTTATTCTGATGTCACACTAGTGACGTATCTGATAAATCTGTTGTCACACTGGTGACGTATTTGCTACTTCTGTTCTCACACTGGTGACGTATATCTGTGGATTCTGATCATTCATCATTATAAGATTTATACATATTAATATATGCAAAGTATAAAACATGATAATATTGTGAGGTGACAAGTTAATATTACAAGTTAATCTGATATTTTGATTTGTTGTTAAATTGAGCTATAAGACCTCATCTGGCCTATGGTAAGGTCGTGGTCGTTAACTCGGTCTTCGTGACTGACTGTTGCTTTTCAGATAAATAGTTTATTGCCAGGAGAAGACTGCAAAATCCCAGGAAAGATATTTTCCTACATCCCATATGGTCCAACCGATATTTACCATTATCTAATTTAATTGCTTTACCTTTCAGTTTTCTAATCTAAGGTTACTCTGGGTGACCTGCTTAGTATTCGAACTTATGTAACTCTATTTTGAGATGAATAAAGATATCTTTTTCTTATGATCTGTTTTGTGATTCTGACAGTAAGTCTCCCTTTATTTTATTGATAATTAGTCCTTAAAAATGAGGGTGTGACAAGTTGGTATCAGAGCATAGGTTATAAGTGTTAACACGTGGTTCCTGCGCTGCATCTTGGCCGAACACGTGGCGCCTGACAGGCCTGTACTTGATTGATTGATTTGCTGACTCAGCTTCCTCATGCAGAAGATTTTGCAGGACTCTTGACCCAGGTCAAACATCGGGCATGAGGGTTCAACCAACCATCGCCCACGACGATCCAGGATTAACCTTCATAACCTCGGGCACGAGGGTACGAGGTACCGCCCGTCACAATCAACTTCACCTAATCCCGCCGCTCTCCGTACAGACACTCTTCCCAAGAGGGGGTACCAGTATTTAAAGCTATCGTCCTTCTCATACAGAGGCGGACCTCTCCGGTGACAGACGAAACGGCGAGCAGAGCCTGCCCATCACCTTTTCTCCGAAAAATCAGGGTAAAGCTACACCTTCCCGCCGGCTATAAATATCGCTGAACAGTTCTCCAGTAAAAAGAGGACAAAGACACAGAAAAAAGAGCTCTCTCTCTCTCCAGAACAGCTTTCATTATATTAGGACCCCAACTGAGGAGCTCCTTTCGCCTCCTTCTTCTTCTTCTTCCTCTTCTTTTCTCTAAGAAAAGCATTGTACAAGCCTTCAAGGCTACATTTTTTTCTATGAGTGAATCTCTTTGCTGATCGACTGGTGGACGTAGGGGATTTCCTTCCTGAACCACTTTAAATCTCCGTGTGCTTTTCTGGTTGCTTTAAACTAATCTTCTCCTAGAGCCTTCATTAACGGGCTCACCACCCCTTTGTGCGCCGCCGTCTCCCGGAACTCTCTTTCTCTCTGGTGTTTCCTGGGATCCCCACATCCTACGTCAACAATAAGTAACCTTAGACTAACTTTAACACTTTACCTCACCCATTGACATTATGCCTTTGATTTCAGGAAAGACTCAGTCACCCGCCTTATTGAGTTTAAGATGAACCCTAACATCCCTATGGTGGCCAATCTTGACCAACTCTAGTTCCTTTTTGAATGGGTTAGATACTACCGAGGAAGTAAGATCACCCCTGAGGAGGCCAAACAACATATATTGACAGCCTTACCCTCTTATTGGGATAAAATCAAGGCCTTAATAATGGTGATTCCTCGACTGGATCACCTACTCACTGCTTTAGTTGCCATGGAAGCCTATTACCTAGATAACTGGTCTACATTCCGCCACTATGAGCCACCAAATAATTCAGTGGAGCTAGAACCAAGAAAAATCCAAATGGAAATAAACCAAATGTTACCCATCATCTCCAAACCTTCAAACAACTTTTCAAAGCCAACAAACCTCGAGTTGACTCTAGCAACTCCAACTCCCCGTAAGGAAACTAAGGAGACATCGGCTCTCATCAAGAGTCCTTTTGCCCAACCGGAAGAGAATCCTGAACCAAGCCCTGCCTCATCTTCAAAACCTTAGTGTACCCAAATTCATTTGTGGGAATTTTGCAGTCTACTTCTCTGGCATGTAATAATATTTCCTAAATAAAGTGTTTAGCTTTATGTACTTACATATATTATTTACCAGGTGAAAATGAAATCTCAAGCTGATTCTCTACAAAACCAAACTAATGAAAATTGAGAGAATAATACAATGATCTCTAGAGATGCACTGTATATGTATTTTCGAAAGGAAAAACCATCCCAATTTGCGGGAGGTCCAGATCCTCTGGCTGCGGAGGAATGGATCGATCGATTGGAAATAATTTTTGAATTTATTGAGTGTCCTAATAATAAAAAGACTAGTTTTGCTTCTTATATGCTGACCGGTGAAGGTCGTAAATGGTGGAAGTCCCAACTCAATATTGAATTTAAATCTCTTCAACCTATTCTTTGGGAAAGATTTCGTGATAATTTCTTCCAACAATATTTTCCTTCTGCTATCAAAGAAAAAAAATTACGTGACTTCATTCATTTGAAGCAAGGTTCCATGTCTGTCATAGAATATGAAGTTGCATTTATTGCTCTTACTGATTATGCAGGTCATCTAGTAGCCGATACACGAGAAAAAGCAAAAAGGTTCAAGGATGGTCTGCGAAAGGATATTCAAAAACAGACAAGTGTTATGAGGATTTACGATTATGCTGAATTATATCAAAGAGCGTTGATCGCAGAACAAAATATTAATGAAGATCGGGAGTGGCGTGAAAGGAAAAAGCATCGTTATGAGCAAGTTAAGAGGAATGAGAAAAGTTTTGAGAAGAAAAGGAAGGAAGAAGGAAAGCCAACAGATAATGGTATGAAGTGTCAAAGTTGTGGAGGTCATCATCCTACTTTTAAATGTAGTAAGAGTATTAGAGCTTGTTTTAGATGTGGTAACAAAGACCATTTTGTGAAGGATTGTCCAATGATACCGAAGCCTGACTCAAACTCTAGGCCACAAACTCAAGCTCGAGTTTTCTCCTTATCCGACTCGATCGTTACAGGTACGATTTATATTTCAGGATTACCTGTACAAGTATTATTTAATTCTGGATCTACACATTTATTTATCTTGCCTGAGTTTGCAACTTCTGCAAAAAATTTATCTAAAATGTTAGACACACCTTATACCGTAAATACAGCTTCAGGAGAAATTTTAGTTAGTAGGATAATATATCCAAGCTGTGAAATATACATCGGAGATCACATCTTTCCCGCAAACTTGATTGCCCTTGCTATAAAAGACTTTGACATACTGTTAGGAATGGACTGGTTATCAACTTGGCATGCTGAGATTGATTGTGCTGCCAAGAAGATAAGTTTTTCTATTCCTGAAGGAGACTTAATTTTTTTTGAAGGAAAGAAAGATGTCTTACCTATTATATCTTTTACAAAATGCCAAAAGTTATTAAGGAAATGATATGAAGCTTATTTAGCTTACATTGAATCGACACTAAAGAGTGAAACCAGAATAGATGGAATAAAAATTGTTAGAGAATTCACAGATGTTTTTCTAAAAGAACTTCCAGGATTACTGCCGAAAAGAGAAGTGAAATTTACTATAAATACTATCCCAGGATCTGCTCCCATATCAAAGGCGCCCTACCGAATGACACCCAAAGAGCTAGAAGAACTGAAAAGATAATTATAAGAGATGCTTAATCTAGGATTTATTCGACCTAGTATGTCTTCTTGGGGTGCTCCTCTATTATTTGCCAATAAGAAAGATGGTTCTTTAAGATTATGTATCGATTATCGGGAGCTGAATAAAATTACTATCAAAAATAAATACCCATTGCCTAGAATAGACGATTTTTTTAATCAGTTGAAGAACGCTAAGGTATTTTTAAAAATTGACTTACGATCTAGCTATCATCACTATGCATTCGAGCACAAGATATTTCAAAATCTGTCTTTCAAACAAGGTATGGCCATTATGAGTTTGTAGTCATGCCTTTTGGATTAACTAATGCTCCTGCAGTGTTCATAGATCTTATGAACCGAATATTCCAACCTTACCTAGATAAATTTATTATTGTGTTTATTGATGTCATACTTATATATTTCTCTAGCGAAGAAGAGCATGAAGAACATCTAAAAATTGCTTTGACGACACTGAGGGATAAGAAATTGTATGCCAAGCTCAGCAAATATGAATTTTGGTTACAACAAGTGACATTTCTATAGCATATAACAGCTCATCTGGTATAGTTGTAGATCCATCTAAAATTGAGGCTATCACTGATTGGCTAAAGCCTACAACGGTAACTGAAGTAAGAAGTTTTTTTGGTCTAGCCGGATATTACCGAAGATTCGTAGAAGGATTTTCGAAGATCGCTCGACCACCACTCACTCAATTAACTAAAAAAACTGTAAGATTTGAGTGGTCAAAAGCCTGAGATGAAAGTTTTTAGGAGTTAAAAAAATGTCTTGTTACAGCTTCTGTCTTAACTATTCCCTCAACATCCGAAAACTTTGTTGTTTATAGTGATGCCTCTCGGAAGGGATTAGGGTGTGTGCTGATATAAGATGGAAAAGTTATAGCTTATGCTTCTAGACAATTAAAGAACCATGAAGTCAATTATCCTACACATGACTTGGAACTGGCTGCAGTTATTTTTGCACTTAAAATCTGGAGGCATTACTTATATGGAGTAAAATGTGAAATATTCACAGATCACAAAAGCCTAAAGTATATTTTTACTCAGAAGGAATTAAATCTAAGACAATGAAGTTGGTTAGAGTTATTGAAAGATTATGATGTAGATATTCAATATTATTCGGAAAAAGCTAATATAGTTGCTGATGCATTTAGTTGAAAATCTACAAGTAATACACTTACTGATCAGGAAGCACTTATTAAAGAAATAAAACAACTATAGTTAGAGACTCGAATAAGTAATGATAAAGGAATGATAGCTCATCTTTGTATACAACCAAATCTGCATGAAAAAATTAAAATAGCCCAGCAAAAAGATTCAGAGATTGCTAAGATAACTCAAAGCATAATGAAAGAAGATAATCCAGAATTTATGATAGGATCTGACAGTATTCTTCAATTTCAAAGTCGAATCTATGTTCCTAAATCCCCAGAGCTTAAAAGGAAAATTCTTAGTGAAGAACATAGTGCGGGATATTCAATCCACCCTAGAGGAACTAAAATATATTATGACTTATGAGAGCAATTCTGGTGGTCAGGGATGAAAAATAATATTGCTGAATTCATAACTCGTTGTTTAGTTTGCCAAAAAGTTAAAATATAACATCAAAGACCAGGAGGATTGCTTCAACCTTTAGAGATTCCTACTTGGAAATGGGAGCATATCACTATGAATTTTGTTTGTAGGTTATCAAAATCTAAAAGATTCGATGCTATCTGGGTAATTGTAGACCGGTTAACAAAGTCTGCCCACTTTCTACCTATCAAAATGATTTATCCTCTTGAACACTTGGCTAAATTATATATCAATGAAATAGTGCGACTTCGTGGGGTACCTACATCTATTATATCAGATAGAGACCCACGATTTGCCTCAAGATTGTGGGCTAGTCTTCAAAAAGCCATGGAAACAAAACTTAGTTTCAGTACAGCATATCACCCAGAAATGGATGGACAATCAGAAAGAACGATTCAAACCCTTGAGGATATGCTAAGAGCATGTACCATGGACTTTGGAGAAAGAAGAATCAGGATGACTCCGTATGAGGCTTTATATGGCAGAAAATGTCGATTACCTTTGTATTGGGATGAAGTTGGAGAAAGAAGAATGCTAGGACCTGAGATTATTGAAGTTACTCTACAAAAGATCAAAATAATTTGAGAACGACTTCTTGCAGTCCAAAGTAGACAAAAGGCCTATGCTGACACAAGAAGACGAGATATTTGCTTTGAGTCTGGGGAGCATGTATTTTTAAAGGTATCTCCAAGGAAGGGCATTTATCGGTTTGGTATCAAGGGCAAGCTTAAACCAAAGTACATTGGTCCCTTTGAAATCATCCGCCATATTGGGAAGTCAGCATATGAGCTTGCATTACCTCCAGAATTAGCGGGAATTCACAATATTTTTCATATCTCATTATTAAGAAAGTACGTAACTGATCCAAATCATGTACTAAAATATGAACCGCTAAACATACAACCTGATCTATCCTATGAAGAAAAGCCGGTTAAAATTCTTGATCGAAAGGAGAAGATACTTCAGAAACTAACTATTCCCATCGTGAAAGTTTTATGGAGAAATCATCTGGTAGAAGAGGCAACCTGGGAGACAGAAGAATCGATGAAGAATGAATACCCATATCTATTCAGGTAAATTTGGGGGATCAAATTTCTTAAGTAGGGAAGAATGTAATAATCCGCTTAAGAAATACATGTTAATATTCATATATATATATATATATATGTGTTCTTCTGGATTTAATATAAGTACATCTGACATCTGAGGACTTCAAAATAATTGCTATATTAACTAAACATTCCCTGCCATCAGTTTCAATAAAATATTTATATATATTTATTTCTCATCGGCCTTCCTCCCACTTTCTCACCCACCAACGGTCCCGCCTTATTAAATGTACTATCTCAACCACCAACTACCACCCACCAACGGTCCCGCCCTAATAACTTCACCTCTCCCAATAAATAGGCCTCAGAACTCTCAGAAAGAATCACAACCTCTAGTTTTCCTCTGTGTCTTTAGCTCATCTTGGTCCGCCTCACCTCCAGCAGCGAAACCCCACTAGGTATGAATTCTGGTCTTACTAAGTTTAAATTACATTCGATAATTTTTTTTGTTAACTCAATTGGATTAGTGATTAGCCTGTTTAAACATATGTCGACCCACTTAACCCATATCGAACCCGATAAATTTGTGTCAACCCATTTAAAACCAAGTTAACCTATTTGACCCAAGATGACCCGTGTTGGCCCATTTAAAAATGAATTAACCAATTTTAACCCGAGTTAACTTATTTGAAATGAGTTAACCCGTTTGACCCGAGTTAACCTATTTGACATGAGTTAACCCGTTTGACTCGATTCAACCCGTTGGACCCGATTCAACTCGCTTGACCCAATTCAACTAGTTTGACCCAATTCAACCTGTTTGACCCATTTGACTCATTTGACCCATGAACTTGAACTAACTCAATTTAACCCAAGTTGATCTGGTCTGACCCATTTGAACTAGTTTTGAACCACTTGACTTGTCTGACCTAATTAACCTAAGTAATTTAAGTCAATATTTTATTAACTTTTAAGCCCAATAGTGATTATTCACACTGAACTTAATCAGGGAACACGTCATCCACCAGCAAACTATTACAGCCTCTAATTCAGGTAAGCGATTTTCACTGAACTTAGGACATCGTGATTATTAAATTAAAATAACTAATATACAAAATAATATCAATTATATTCTGTGAGCTATATTCTGCATATTCTGCATATTCTACATATTCTGCATGGCTTTGTGTCGATATTCTGTTGGGCTTTGTGCCGAGATATTATACTGGGTTATATTGGACCCATGTATCCTGAGATATATGATGATATGGTGAGCTGAGATCCTGGTGGTTGACGAATATTATATGAAGGATCAGAATCCACAGATATATGATGACGCGTGGCGTCGTGTGGGGGACGTACCTGCATCCTGTTATTCTAATCTCACACTGGTGATGTATTTGATAAATCTGTTGTCACACTGGTGACGTATCTGCTACTTTTGTTATCACACTAGTGACGTATATCTGTGGATTCTGATCCTTCATCATTATAAGATTTATACATATTAATATATGCAAAATATGAAACATGATAATATTGTGAGGTGACAAGTTGATATTACAAGTTAATCTGATATTTTGATCTGTTGTTAAATTGAGCTATAAGACCTCACTTGGCCTATGGTAAGGTGGTGGTCATTTACTCGGTCTTCGTGATTAACTGTTGCTTTTCAGGTAAATAATCTGTTGCCAGGAGAAGACTGCAAAATCCCAGAAAAGATGTTTTCCTATATCCCGTATGGTCCCATCGATATTTATCCTTATCCAGTTTAATTGTTTTACCTTTCAGTTTTCTAATCTAATGTTACTCTGGGTGACCTGCTTAGTATTCGAACTTATGTAACCCTGTTTTGAGATGAATAAATATATTTTTTTCTTATGATCTCTTCTGTGATTCTGACAGTAAATTTCTTCTTATTTTATGGATAATTAGTCCTTAAAAATGAGGGTGTGACAACCTTTCTACCTAGAAGCTTTGTGAAGAGACGTTTCTTGTCCTAGTAATTACAATTCACCCATATAGACATCAGTACAGCGATTACTCCCCACTCTTTTTGATCCTGGGTGTCACATCTATGGACATTAGCGACATCATATACACATTAACACATAGGTGTAAATAAAGATAAATTAATATATATTGAACCTATTATAGAATGAATTAATTTCATTTTAGATGAAGTGACTTTTATTTTATTTTATTTTAATTTTTTCATGTAGCTAATGACATGGTTGTAATTATGTTCTTTATTTTTAAGTGGATCTTAATTATAAAAAATAATAAATTTTATATTATCGTATGACATGGCTGAAAATTAAAATTTAAGTATTATATGATTAATCTCGTAGAAAAAATTCCGCACAAGATGTTGAAACGCATAAATTTCATAAATATTATATGAATTGTCGCAAACATAAAGGTGTGACTTTTATAGGGGACGACTACATGCTCACATGAAAATAATAAAAATATAAAAAATAACATCATATGCCATATTAGTTGATTCGTAAATTTTCAAATAAATTAGGGTGATGTAAAAATAAATTAAAAAATATTGAAAAAAAATTTGAAAAAAAATGCTGCACATCCTTATAAATAACTCTAAATATTAAAGTGAATAAAACATTTCATATACAAAATTATTATTATTATACAAGCAAAATTAAATTTTTTATTTATAAAAAAGTATACATATCTATTATTGAAATTATAAGAAAAAATTATACTGAAATTTAAAATTTAAAATTATTTTTAGAAATCTGAAACTGAGAAACCCTCTAAAAGAAATCTGTGACGGGGGTGATTTCTGACTTGGAATTAATGAAGGTTTACTAAGCTTTATAAATATAATTTGCAGCTTATTTTTTTAAAAAGGATAAATTCCAAATTATAACATTTAAATTACTTACATTTTAGTCCTCCTTTATGTTACAATTGAATATAACAATTCTCGTTAATGTCATATAAAATATTTAAAGACTTTTATAATACAATAACATCCAAGCTATTTCGGTGAAATTCCAAATAAGTGATTAAAGATGGATGAGTAGAATTATTGGACCGATTAAAAAGAAAAAAATGTTGGAATAGAGGAGAAGGAGATGCTTTCCTTTAGGTACTCTCCCGAAGGAGAGGAAAGGATCAAGGCAAGTTGCAGATTACCAAAGAGCTTTAGTTGAAGGGAAGAGAAGCTGATCGAATAGAACTGAAGCACTAGACGAATTGTAGGTGAACATTGTCTTGTCGGCCTTTTTTTTCTCAGAGTTTTTGAACTAGAATTGGCCCTCTAAAACCTCATTTTCGCCATAAATGAGGTTACTTATAGTGAGAAAAGGGTGGATAAGATTAAGTAAGTTAGATAGGTTACATTAATAAGATAGTAGCATGACAGTATGTCGGTGGTTAGACCTGCCAACACCACTCAACAGTCCAGGAATTAATAACAGACACCTTCCTCTTGTTCTTAGAGGAGTTGTCATATCATAGAGAGGCTATAATATAACAGTTGCTTAATTGCCAAGTAATTATTTGACCTAGCCGTTCGGCTAACTCGCACTGTTCAACTAGGAACTTCAATCTAAGTAATTTGTCTAGGTTGTTCGACTAACCTTGCTTGAAGACTCAGTCAAATCCATCTATGTGTTATGATTGAATAACACGTCAAATTTTTTCTTTACACAAGTTTTTATCCTACTAAGTAGGGTCGACTGTATAAATCTTTTATTCTCACTCCATCAAATCATAATAAATTCTTATTTAGCTTCAAGTATGAAAAACCATTCCTTCTTGTTTCTTGCAGTGTCTTTTTTGACTTTTCGCTTTCTTTTTTTAAGATGAACATGATCCAATAATTAAATTTTTCTTATTGAGTATCTATCAACTTACAATTTATATATTTAAACAATTTAAGTTACTCAAGTTTCTCTAAGTTTATCCTCAATTGAGAATACTCTAACCTTCTCACGAATAATCATTTCTCATATTGTTTCTTCATGTATACTCACACATTAATCTTAAAATTCTTATTTTTTAGCAACTTATCTTATTTGTATATTTTTATTTTGTATGTCAGTATCAGTACCATCTAAACACTTTTATAATGTTAACTTATATATATATATATATTATCTATTTTCTATTCTTTCTTTTTATTGCATATTTTACAATATCTTTGCTTATAGCAAATAAAACTTTTAAAAAATCATCTAAATGCTTATTAAATGACTTGAGCATGAGAAATTTTAGTAAGAAATCTGACAAAATCTTGTAAGAAAGAAGCATGGACTTATATGTCAGAAAAGGAATATATTGGCCAAACCGGCTAAAAGTTCACAATCTTCATCAAATAAGATCCACTTGAAATTGTAGCCTGAACTCTGGGACCATCATGAAATTTACGCAACTCAAAGAAACCATTTCAGAATTCAGATAGATGTTGGACCTATTTGGAAATCCCCATAACCTCAGGTACTCTGGTGCAAACTACCATTTATAAAATTGAAAATTAGGTTAATAAATTTGAATAAATATCTATTTGGTACGTCCATGTTTTGAAATGGTTTGTTTATGGTTGAACTTTATTTTGCTATTTAAATTTTTATAAAAAATATTTGAATAATTATCTACGTATCATAATAAATTTATCACTTTTACTCTCTACGTTCATAATTGATAAATAATATAGCGCATAACATTTTACAGCACATTATAAATTATTAAAACTTTTACAATTGACTGCTATATACTTTATAATATATAGAATATAATTTATATTTATAATATATAAAATAATAAATTTAATGTAATATGTAAATAATTATCCTAAATATTTGTACGCTGAATAGGCTATATAAATATTAGAGTATATTTAATATATTTCATTATATTATGACAATATTTTATTTTAATTCTTAAAAAAATCATCTAATTAATTAAGTTTTGGGTAAATCCTCTTCTTGTTCTTGATTATGCATTTTGAGTCATGTCATGGAAACTTTTTATTTATTTAAAAAATAAAAACATTAATTTTATACATCATCTTATATAAGTGATTGCCTTAATGAAATTTACATAACCTTCAATATTAAAAAAACTTTTCGCATGCTACAATTTTCAATATATCGGTAAGTTTTATTTCATAACCTATGTAATTATAACAAAATAATTTTATTTTATATAATATACAATTTTAAACACATATCTAAATTTTTCTGAGAAGCATTTAATTTAATATTATTTTACTCTTATATTATGTATAAAAAAATTTTAATTTAATAATATTTATAAATAATTTTTTTAAATAATATAAAATTATTATTTAAAAAATAATATTTAAATTATATGACATATAAATTAAATAACATAATACTAAAATTATAATGAACGAAATGACACCTTACTAAAAACAAAATATTTTCCCTAACAAGATGTAAGCTTAGCTTCTGCAGAGGCCTCAATATTGCCATTACCATATTTTATATTATTATTACTTATAATTGTCTTTTTTTCTCATTCATATCCGAAAATAATCTTTCAATCAAATTTATGAGGAAAAAAATTTTAGGGGGTGTTTAGTTCAATGTTATCTTGACATTATATTATATTATTTAGAGAAATTAATTGTTTGATTTAATGACATCTATAAATAATCTTTTATAAGATTATAAAATTATTAATCAAAAAATAATATGTAGATGTCATGACATTTAGATTACATAACATAACAATAAGATAATAACGAACCAAACGCCCCCTTAATCACTTTTAGGAAACAGTGTGTGTTGACGTAGGATGTGGGGGTCCCAGGAAACACCAAAGTGAAAGAGAGTTCCGGGAGACGGCGACGCGCAATGAGGGGGTGAGCCTGTTAATGAAAGCTCAAGGAGAGACCCAGTTCGAAGCAACCAGAGAAGCACACAGGGATTTAAGGTGGTTCAGAGAGGAAATCCCCTACGTCCACCGATCGATCAGCAGAAAAGATTTACTAATAGGGAAAAAGATAGCCCTGGGGGGCTTATACAATGCTCTCAGGAAGAAGAAGGGAAAAAAGAAGCTCCTCAGTTGGGGCTTGTTACAAAGAGACGAGAAATATCCTAATCTGAGAGCCTGAGTCCTGCCTTGTTTCTTTTTTGTCTCTGTGTCTTTCTTTCTGTTCACACTTTCGGCTGGGACTGTTCAACGGTTTTTATAGCCGTATGGCATGCGTAGCTTCACCCTGGTTTTTCGGAGAAAAGGTGATGGGCAAGCTCTGAGCGTCGTTCGTCTGTCACCGGAGAGGTTCGCAGCTGTACGAGAAGGATGATAGCTTTTAATACTGGTACCTCTTCTGGGAAAGAGTGCCCGTACGGAGAGCGGCGGAGTTAGGTGAAGTTAATTGTGACGGGCGGTGCCCTGTATCCTCGTGCCTGAGGTTACCAGATTTGTCCTGGGATTTAGGCTGAACCCTCGTGTCCGATGTTACCAGGTTTGTCCTGGGACATCGGGAACGAGGCTAGGCTGAACCCTCGTGTCCGATGTTTGACCTGGTCAAGAGTCCTACAAAACCTCAAGCTGAGTCAGCAAATTTAATAAATCAAAATGGAGGCCAGCCAGGCGCCACGTGTTCGGTCTGGATGCAGCGCAGGAACCACGTGTTAACATCAGCCCCCCGCATTGTCAGTGCGCGAATATTGATATGGGTCCTGGAATGCGAACCGTCGTGAGGGTTGACGCGCTGCCCGAGGCCTGCAAAGATAAAATGGGGGCGGTGCCTGCCGCTTCGCATTTCCTTCCTTTGCCTGTTGAGTTCTGCAAGAGTGTGAGAGCTTTTACAGATATGGCGGAGAGGAAATGGAAGATCGCGTCCGGCTTCTCTAAGAAAAGAGCCGGAGCACCTGTGGTTGACGCCCCTCCAGAGAAGAAGTCGCCGGAGGCAGTTGCATTTTTGGAGGTAGAAGCCCCTACGGCTAGGGTTACCGTCGCCCTGGCGCAGACATTGGAATCTCTTCAGGGTCCGGCGAGCACTAAAGCCTCAGAAATGGTGGTAGTTTCTGATTCCCCAATTAAGTCGCCTCCGAAATTTAAGGAGTTAAAGGAGGTGGTTTTGGTAGGAGAAACAGCCACTGGAGAGAAGCTGGCACCGGGAAAGATCATGCTCAAGGACGAAGAGCTTGAGCGGCTCTTTCCTGGGGTTGGGGGTTTTGATGGAGGTGAAGGGAAGCTATCCCTGGTTGTTGGTAGGCCTACTCCCCTAGGATCCCCAGTTCCTGCTTCTGATGTTGCCCTAGGTTCCGAAAAGTCACGGGGCCTATTGGGAAAAAGGTTGGTCAAAATGAAGGGGGAGTCTCTTCTCACTGCCTCTGGTACTGGAGGGTCAGAGTCGGGGAAGGTGATGAAGAAGAAAGGAGAGGCCCTCCCGGCTGTCTCCGGCGCCCCTTTTGGTACTGAGGGGGCCTAGAGTATGCTGGGAGACCGGCTATGTGAGATAAGGCGGGCGGAGGAGAAGATTTTGGGGAACACCTCTGAAGTTTTGGAGGTGATAAAATCGCTGAAGGGTAAGGAGGATGTGGAAGCTCGCTGCCTCCGAGAGGTGAGAGAATTGGAGGGCGCTTTGTCTCAAGCTACAGAGCGCTCTCTGGCTGATCAGAAGGGGCAATTAGGGAAGATGTACCAAATGGAGGATAGGTTAGCTTCCCTAGCCCAGGTTAATGCGGAGTGGGCTAATAAAAGTGAGATTGTGAGGGGAGAGTTTAATCGCAATCTGGCGGGTGTGAATCAGGCCCACTCCGCTCATGTCAAAGACCTCCAAAAAAGGATAAAGGATTTGGACGATGATAGGGAGGCTTTAAGGGAGGAGAGAAGGAGGTTGAGGGAGGAGTTGACTAAGGCCAGGGAGGCCTCGTCAGGGGCAAAAGAGGCGGCCTTCAAGGCTTGTCACCGGGAGGAGTTGCTGAAATCCGAAGTCCGCTCTCTGCGGGCCTTGGTGGAGAATAGCTCTGGATGGCGGGGGCGACGCATGGAGGACCTGGAGGAAACGGTGAGGAGGGCGGTGAAGATTGTCAGTGCCTCGCCGGTGGGTCGCCATGCGCAGCACCAGGCTGCCTTTGATGCTCTTCTGCAGACATTGGTTGATGTAGGTACCTTGAACCAGGAAAATATCAGGGACCCAGCAGTTCTTCCCTTCTGTGGTCCTAAGGGGCCAGACAGGTTCTTCGATGCTGGGAGTTGTCCCCCAGATGAGATTCCTCCACCAAGGTCCTATGCGGGTTGGGGAAGTTGGCCTCCTCTGCGCGGGACTTCGGGAGAAAGCCCTATGACTCCTCTGGAAGCCAGGTGGCTAGGCCGGCGTGATCTCTCTGGAAGTCAGCAGGAAGAGCGTCAGCTGAGTCAGAGGTAACGGGTCTTCTTCCTCAACTAGCTCCTCAGCCTGATAAGGGAGTTCTTCCCCTCTGCGGCGTCTGAAGGGTCCTCTTTTCAAAATAGAAGACACCAAGAAGAAATTCAGAGAAGAGGTGGTCCCTTGGAGGAGAGATCCCTTGGTCGGGAGGAGCCCTGGTTAAGAGGTCTGAATTCGTCAGACCAGGTGTTTAAGTTTTGAAGCCTTGTATCTTTTTTTGTTTTTCCTGTACTCATGAGAGGAACATGTGAGGACAAAAAAGGAAATTGTAACAAATTCTATCTTTAATGAAATGCATTTTTCCTTCTCAGAAGCTTGCTGTGGATGAATTTTTGTTTTGTATCTCTTCTTTCGTGCTTTGAAACAGGTACCACGAAGTCTCAGAAAAAAATGCATGAATCCATAAGTGAAGGTAAAGAATTCAAAAAGTAAAGAAAAACTCTAAGTAAAAGAGATGAAATAGCTACCCTCGAACCCTCGTGCACGATGGTAGGACATCGAACATCAGGGAAAGAATAATCTTTCCTCAACCCCTCATGCACTATGGTAGGATTCTCTTGACGTACGACGGGATGGGGAGGAGTGATGCCTCGTAAACCGTGCGTCGCCTCGAGACCCATGCGCCGCTTCGATTCCTGGGATTTGTCAGAGGGAACGAGCAGTCTGATGATGCTCGCGCGCTGATCAAGGAGATCGAGCAGTCGGAAGGCGGAGGATCACGGTTTGCTTCCTATAAAGGCCTTTTTAGGAGGGAACGATGCGTCTCGTCTTCCTTCCAAACCCTAAGTTCGAAAGAAAAAATATTCATTCGGCCCTCTTGCCAGAGACCGAACGATGGGAAGGAGAGAAATCGAGTGGGCCGGACTGGCCGAGCAATTCCAGAAGGATACCAGCTACCAGGAGTCCCTCATGATAGAATATGAGGTGCTCAACACGACTAAAGGGTTCAGGGGGAACCCCCTCTTGATGGTCATCCCGCCTACCGCTCAATCCCCCTGAAGGGGCAGTGTGTGTATACAGGGCACAGGTGGAGTATGGTTTGATGATGCCGCCGCAACCAGAGTTCAAGGAAGTCTTGAACTCATTCCAGCTCGTGCCAGCACAACTTTTCCCCAACGTCGTCGCCTACATGTGCTCCTTCCTGAAGCTGCTTTAAGCCAGGGGAATAGCATGGAGCCTGACTTTGTTCAGGAACTTGTTCAGTTGGATGACGGTTCCAAGGTACAGGGGGTGCCTGGCCTTGCAGTCGAAGACGAGGAAGGCGGTGTTCTCAGGGGCCAGTAGTTATCACTCGGACTGGAGGGACTTTTACTTTTTTGTAGGCGGGGATTTGGGGATCCCCCTGGCGCTTGGAGTTTGTCCTACCGAGTTCATTGGTGACGCCCAATGGATGGCCGGGACGTCCGACCATAGGAACCTGGAAGCTTTGAAAGGGCAGAGCTGGCCCCTGAAAGATTTCTTAAATCTAGTGAAGAATGATGTGTCCCTGTATGCCAAGTCACAAGGATACACCATCTTCAAGGAGGTTGCTTCTCCTCCTGGGACAGTCCTGATGAGGAGGGCTAGAAGGGGGCAGCCTCCCGCCGTCCAACTTAGCAAACAGGTTGCCGGAGTGGAAGGGGAGAAAGAGGTAGAGGTCCCAGAGCCGGTCTGCGGCGGGATACCCATTGACGTGGTGTCCTCGCCGGATGATTCTGGGGATGATAAGAAAACCCTTGTCAGGTGATGGAAGAAGCAGGTAAAGGGAAAGAACCTGCATCGTTGGCCAAGCCTAAGGCAATCCCTAAAGGTGCTGCAGGGATTGTCATGGGAGAAAAGGGAGAGGGGAAGGAGGCCAGTGATGGCCAAGGAAAGGAGAGGGTGGAGGTGCCTCGTCTGGAAGAGGAAGCAGCGGTCGCCTCCTGCCAGGCTTTGGTCCCCAGCAAAGCCCTTAGAAAGAGGAGGAGTCCCTCTGACGGAAACAGCCCAGAACCCCCTTCGAAGAAGGGGAAGAGCGCCGAAGAGAGAGGAGATGTCGGTGAGTGGGAGAAGAGCATGGAGCCCCCGCTCTGTATCAATTTCACCGGGGAGTTTGCAGGTGAAGGAACGAAGGTTACCATGAGTGCGACGGAAGTGGAGAAGAAGATGACCGTCGTCTCACAGCAAACTTCAAGTCAATTCAACCCCGTTCGAGGAGATCTGGGACTGATCCTGGGGGGAGGACTGGCGACTAGGGATCTGGAAGAGAAGCTGGAAAGGTCCTCTACGACGGATCTTTATGCCCAGATGGCTAACAGGGTGGCGACAGTAAGGACCCATTCTAACCCTCTTCTGGCTAATTCTTTGTAGATGCTGACCTTGCTTCCATTGTAGGTACTCGCTCGTTTGCCCTTAGTTTTGAATAGGGCTCTGAGGGTGAAGGAGCAGATGCTGGATCAGACTGGCCAGCTACATCGTCAGAATGAAGAAATTGAAGCCCTGAAGGTCCAACTGGCGATGGAGTCTTCTCATCATAGTGCCCTTCAGGAGGAATTCGCGGTTTACAAGTCCGCAATGAGTGCGCTGAAGGCTGACAATAAGGCTTTGCGGGAGAAGCTGTTCAAGGCTGATGGCGACAAGGAGGCTGCGGTCGCGAGTAGCTCTGTCGCGGCGGTGGAAGCCTACAAAATGAGCTTACCTTGCAGGAAGGAACGGTTAGATGGAATCAGACGGGCCTGGGAAGGATTGGCTTCCACTTTGATCCGAGAAGGCAAGGTCACTGTTGCCGATCTTGGAGAAGTGGATCCTTTCCCTTGCATGGCCGTAGATCCTATTTATAAGGAAGAAGGGTTTGACTTGACCGACGATACCATCCATCGGCTTTTTGACCTTTTGGATGGAGTCAGTGAAGGCTAATCTGTTTCCTTATAAAATAATGTAATCCTTCTTGTAATTTTTGAAAAATGAATAAAAAGAAATTTTGTTTACCACATACCTGTTTATTCTGCTGTGCATGAGATGTATATATACCTTTTTGTAAGATTTGAGATGTCCAGACTGATTCTGAGAAAAACTTGTAATAGATTTCCTGAATCTTATAGTAGATAGATCAAAATTTGGAACACTTTGACTGTAATCCTGAAAGAAAAGCCTCCTAACAAGATAATAAGGAGCTTTTGAACCACATAGCAGTTGAGTTTATGTTTGGAACTTCCCGAAATCCATAGAGGAATAGGAATATTGTGATAGTCAGGGTGGATCCTGCCCAAAAGGTGTCTTTGATCCGATGCCACAAGGGCTTGAACGCCTGAAATATCTTGTACGATGTTTATACTTGTGACAAGGGTTAACCTTGGGGATCCCCTTTAGTAGAATTATAGACATTCCTTTGCGGACCTGCACAATAGAAAAGTAGTGATAGTAGTGGAGATCCTGCCTAGGGGGAGTTATCTAACCCAATGCCAAAAGGACTTGTTCGTCTGAAACGTCTTGTACGGCGTTTGTTCTTAAGGCAAGGGCTGACCCTCTTGGAATGGCAGTTATCCTAGTGGGAAGCGAAGGCACCCTGCTTAGGGGGGACCTGTATCGTGATTCGATATCAGGGATAGCCCTAAGGTTACGGGCAGGCCTTCAGACCTTTCGCTGGCCAGGTGGGCTTATGGAAGGGTCCCAGATGTTTGTAGGAAACCCCGCCTGCCAGGCACTGCTAGGCTTGATGATCACCGTATTAGTGAAGGTTAGAGAGTATCATCGCGTACGAGGTCCGGTGTCTCGGACACGATGATTTGAGATTTGAGCGTTTAGATCATACCTGAGCGACGCTTGGGTCGTTATGAACGCCTCAATACATGGGGGCATAGGAGATATGCGTCCTGGAGTAATATAGAGAAATCCAGATGTCATGAGAATAACATAAAGGTGTCCAGGCGCTTTAGAGAATAATCCTCGAATCCGATGCTTAAATTCCGTGTAAATGAATTTCTGAATGAATCTGTACAAAGCGAAAGACGTATAAGGAGTATTTTATGATGAGCTGCCCTTGGTCTTCAGGCAAAAAATTTCTTCAGGTTGTCCCCACTCCAACTCCTGGGGATTTGAATGCCCTCAGAAGTCATGAGATAGTAAGCGTTAGGTCCAGCAATCTCGCGCACGATGTAAGGACCTTCCCAATTAGGCTCAAGCTTGGGAACCCCCAAATTGCTGCCGGCGAGAAGTCGCCGTTTGAGGATTAAATCACCCCTATTGAAAGTTCTGGGGTTAACCTTCTGATTGTAATATCGTCCTATTTGACATTTGTGCTTCAAGAGTTTTAGTGCTGCCAGCTCTCTTTTTTGTTCCAGGAGGTCTAGATCGACTCTTCGTGAATCATTTTTTTGTCTGCCCATGTTTGCAAAGTCTCGGGCTCGAAGTTAGCTACAGCCTCTATTCTGGGAGAGAGGTATTCCAGCTCAACTGGTATAACAGTGTCCATCCCAAACGAGAGGGAGAAAGGGGACTCCTGAGTAATCTCGGAAGGGGCGGTATTGTAAGCCCAGAGAGCTCCTGGTAATTCTTCCGGCCAACGGGCCTTGGCGCCGTCTAGGCGCTTCTTCAAGATATTCAGAATGTTCTTGTTGGCAGCTTTCGTCTGCCCGTTGGTTTGAGGATGCCAAACAGAAGCATACTTGAGGTTGATCTGGTGCTCTCCGCAGAAATTATGGATCCTCTGATTGGCGAATGGGGTGCCATTATCTGTGATAATCACCATTGGTATGCCATACCCGCAGACGATGTTAGCCCAAAGGAAGTTCTCGACGTTTTGAGCAGTGGGCTGAGTAAGTTGCTTAGCTTCAATCCACTTTGTAAAGTAGTCGACTGCAACTAGTATCCACTTGTAGCCCTTCATGGCCGTAGGCATCGGCCCTAAGAAATTCAGCCCTCAAATGGCGAAAGGCCAAGATGAGTTGATAGGCTTGAGGTAACCTGCAGGTTGCCGTTGCATGTCAGCGTAGTACTGGCATTGAGGGCACTTCTCCATAAATACTTGAGCGTCTTTGTGAATATTGGGCCAGAAGAATCCTTGGCGTAGGATTCGCATAACCAAGCTTCTGCCCCGGGCATGTGTTCCACATTCCCCTTGGTGTACTGCTTCCATAACCTTCAAGGCCTCCTCTGGTCTCAAACATTTGGTGAGAGGCTTGGCGTAGGATCTCCTATAGAGCTCTCCGTCGACGAGGGTGTACTTGGCGCAAATAAGCTTCAGTTTTTGCGCCTCTTCTCTGTCATCTGGCTGAGTCCCACTTTTTAAGTAATCCAGGATCCTGTCCATCCAGCAGGGGGGTTGCTCCTCAGAAGAGACTTCGGTACATTCGAAACTAGGCCTTTCGAATACCTGAGTTCGGTGGAGGTCGGGGAGCCCCTCTTTTGCGAGCCGGTCTGCCACCTGGTTCTCTTCTCGGGGTATGTGTGTCAGGGAGAAATCCTCGAATAGAGAGATTAGGAACTTGACCAGTTGCAGATATTTCTTCAAAACCTCGTCCTTTGTCTCAAATGTATGGTTCACCTGATTGACGACTAGCAGGGAATCGCTGAATACTTGTATGCGCCTCACGGCCATGCTAAGCGCGAAGTTCAATCCTGCAATAAGGGCCTTATACTCTGCCTGATTATTGGTTGCTTTGAATTGAAGCGTCATAGCCTGATGAAGTGTAGCCCCCGTTGGGCTGGTTAAGAGGATCCCAGCCCCCTGAGATTGTGACCCAGACGCACCATCAACATGAAGTGACCAAAGGTTCGCCAAGGTTTTAGCGGGTGGTGGCTCTGACGTAGAAAACTCAGCGACGAAGTCGGCCAGGGTCTGAGCCTTGATTGCTGTCCGTGGGACAAACTTGATGTCATACTCTCCTAGTTCGATAGACCACTTGAGTAATCTTCCTAAAACCTCGGGAGTATGCAATATCTTTAGGAGCGGTTGATCTATGACAACCTGAATAGTATGGGATTGAAAGTAGGGCCGCAGTTTCCTGGCAGTCGTCAGGAGGGCCAAAGCGAGCTTCTCCAAAGTGGGATACCGACTTTCAGTGTCTAGGAGGATGTGACTGGTATAGAAAATGGGATGTTGAGCCCCTTTCTCGTTGTCCAGGAGTACTGCTGAGACCGCAGTGTCAGACACTCCCAAATAGAGAGATAAGACCGTACCCTCCTTTGGAGCTACTAACATCGGGGCCGAGGTTAGGTACTTCTTCAGTTCGGCAAAGGCGGCTTCACACTCGCTGTCCCACTGTCCTTTCTTACTGTTACGCAAACACCGAAAGATAGGGGAACATCAATCGCCGGCTTTTGAGATAAATCTGCCCAAGCTGTTGATCCGCCCTGCCAGCTTTTGGATCTCTTTCACCGTTCTCGGAGAGGGCATGCTTAGGATGGCTGATATCTTATCGGGATTGGCCTTTATCCCTCTGACAGAGACTAGATATCCCAAAAATTTTCCTGAAGCAGCGCCGAAGGTACACTTAGCAGGGTTAAGCATAAGGTTGTACCTTCGGAGAGTGTCGAGTGTTTCCCTGAGATCACCAAGATGTTCTGTTAAGGTTTTGCTTTTGACTAGGACGTTGTCTACATAAGCTTCGAGATTCCTCCCCCTTTAGAGTGTTGGCCAGGAGGTGACACCTACTGGCTTAGTCCAGCTGGAGGTATCGGACGGCGGCCTCAAACCCCTGTACATGCTCACGGGGGTCTGTTGCGCCTTTGTAAACTTCCAACCTAGGTGGTCGGAAGTCCTCTGGGACGGGGGCCAAGAGAATGGCATCGGAAAAAGGGACATTTCTGTCCATTGGCCCGAAGAAAGGATCAGGTCCGTGATGAGGGGCCTGAGCGCCGGGAAAGAGGGGATCTCTTCCGGCCAGGAATGGAGAGAAAGCAGGTGGAAGAAAGGCGGGTTGTGGTAATGGACAAGGTGGAAGGTGGTTTGATGAACCTCCTGGAAATGGACAGGACGTCCGGGTGGTCTGGAGGAACCAGAAGATTGGATGGAGAGTGGTGCGACCAGGGGCGCCGGCGCGAGGGTTCCGGCAATCGGAGGATGTGGAGCCGGGGCCGCCGCAACCGGTGGAATCTGCTCTAGGACCGCTGCGATCGGCGGGGGAGGAACAGGAACCGCTGCTACCGGCGGGAGAGGAACAAGAACCGCCGCTACCGGCGGGAGGGGAAGTACTGCGCACGCCGGTTGAGTCTGCCTGAGAATCACGGCCTGCTGCGCCGTGAGGCCGGTGACCATGTCAGTGAGATTTGCGAGCATCCCCTGGAGTTCTGAGACACGGGTGCCTCTAGAGGAAGAAGCAGATTCGGCGTGGCGCCGGGAAGTGGAAGCTGAAGCTCTGTCGTCCGGCGCTCGAACAGAGGGTTCTCCTGCATGCAGACTGCGGGTAGCAGAGTTGGTTTTACGCGTTCTGGCCACCATCTTCCCAGGGTCTCAATGAAAGCACCAGAAGATGTTGACGTAGGATGTGGGGGTCCCAGGAAATACCAAAGAGAAAGAGAGTTCCGGGAGACGGCGGCGCGCAATGAGGGGGTGAGCCTGTTAATGAAAGCTCAAGGAGAGACCCAGTTCGAAGCAACCAGAGAAGCACACAGGGATTTAAGGTGGTTCAGGGAGGAAATCCCCTACGTCCACCGGTCGATCAGTAGAAAAGATTCACTAATAGGGAAAAAGATAGCCCTGGGGGGCTTATACAATGCTCTCAGGAAGAAAAAGGGAAAAAAGAAGCTCCTCAGTTGGGGCTTGTTACAAAGAGACGAGAAATATTCCAATCTGAGAGCCTGAGTCCTGCCTTGTTTCTTTTTTGTCTTTGTGTCTTCCTTTCTGTTCACACTTTCGGCTGGGACTGTTCAACGGTTTTTATAGCCGTATGGCATGCGTAGCTTCACCCTGGTTTTCCGGAGAAAAGGTGATGGGCAAGCTCTGAGCGCCGTTCGTCTGTCACCGGAGAGGTTCGCAGCTGTACGAGGAGGATGATAGCTTTTAATACTGGTACCTCTTCTAGGGAAGAGTGCTCGTACGAAGAGCGGCGGGGTTAGGTGAAGTTGATTGTGACGGGCGGTGCCCTGTATCCTCGTGCCCGACGTTACCAGATTTGTCCTGGGATTTAGGCTGAACCCTCGTGTCCGATGTTACCAGGTTTGTCCTGGGACATCGGGAACGAGGCTAGGCTGAACTCTTGTGTCCGATGTTTGACCTGGTCAAGAGTCCTACAAAACCTGAAGCTGAGTCAGCAAATTTAATAAATCAAAATGGAGGCCAGCCAGGCGCCACGTGTTTGGTCTGGATGCAGTGCAGGAACCACGTGTTAACAGTGTGCAAACGAAATTTTCTGCGGGCCAAGCCGACGGACTATCATTAAGAATAAATATTTTATAAAAATAATATAGTTTTTGTTAATTAGTATATTATAATAAGATGCTGAAAATCTTTTGTTATAAACTTAACAATAAAAATATAAATTTTTTACTTACATAAAAATAGTACAATAAGAATTTCTAAATATGCTAATAAGAACTTTTCTTAAAAAATTAGGGTACAATAAATAAATGTAATTATTTAATTATAATTAATTAATTAAAAAAATTATAAACTTTTTAGATAACTTAGGACCTCAGTGCAAGTTTGAAACCCGGCCCCAAGTTTAAAAATTGCTAGAAACTAAGTTGATCCAGCTCTAGTACTTTATATTACTGGTACTATATATTTAATTTTTTGACATATTTTCAAGATGGTATATTAGTTCACGGTTATATAAAATATATATAATTTTTGATAAATGCATGTTAAAATTTACATATTGTTGACGTAGGATGTGGGGGTTTCAGGAAACACCAAAGAGAAAGAGAGTTCCGGAAGACGGCGGCGCGCAAAGAGGTGAGCCTGTCAATGAAAGCTCAAGGAGAAAATCAGTTCAGAGCATCCAGATAAACACACAAGAGTTTAAGGTGGTTCAGGGAGATTGTCCCCTACGTCCACCGGACGATCAGCGAAGAGATTTCACTAATGAAGAAAGGTAGCCTTGAAGGCTTGTACAGTGTTATTTTTTGGAAGAAGAAAGAAGAAAAGAAAAGAGAGCTCCTCAGTTCGAGCTCTGTTACAATGAGAGTGGAGAAATCCTTTCTCTTATTTCTTGATGCCTCTCGCTCCCCATTTTGGAGGAACTGTTCAGTGGTATTTGTAGTTGTTGGAGCGTGTAGCTTCACCCTGGTTTTTCGGAGAAAAGGTGATGGACAGGCTCTGGGTTCACGCCGTTTGTCTGCCACCGGAGAGGCCTGCAGCTGTGCAAGGAGGATGATGTCTTTTAATACTAGTACTTTTTCTGGGGATCTGTGATAGCTGGAGCATGCGGATCCTTGATTTGCGGGTCTTGGAAAAAGGTACTCTGTATGGGGAGCGGCGCGGTTAGGTGGAGCTGATTGTGACAGGCGTTGCTCCGTAACCTCGTGTCCTATGTTATCAGGGGTGTCCTGGGATATAGGGGAACGAGATTAGGTTGAACCCTCGTGGCCGAGGTTTGACCTGGTCAAAAAATCCTGCAAAGTCAAAGAGATGAGTTAGCAAATAAATCAAGTAAATGGAGGCCAGCAGGCGCCACGTGTACGGTTAGGATGCAGCGCAGGAACCACGTGTTAACATCAGCCCCCCGCATTGTCAGGGCGCGAATATTAATGTGGGTCTTGGAATGCGAACCATCGTGAGGGTGGACGCGCTGCCCAAGGCCTGCAAGGATAAGATGGAGGCGGTGCCCCCCGATCCGTATCCTTGCAGCCTCACTCTGTAATTTCCCCTGTAAGAGAGAAAAAATTTGTTCAGAGAGATGGAGGAGGAGAGGGAATGGATCGCTCTGGCAAGTATTTCAAAGAAGAAGAGAGCAGGCGGAGCTCCGGCTGAGGCTCCCCCTCTGGAAAAGAAGAGGCCAGAGGTGCTGCCTGAAGAGATGCCGCGAAATGAGGCGTCGACATGCGCTGGGGCAGCTCCTGGCGAAAAAGAAGGGGCCCCGACAGTCAAGGTTGTCGGCATTCTAGCGCGAGCACTGGAGTCCGTGCAGGAGCCGGTAAGCACGGAGGCTGCTGAAGTGGTGGTTGTTTCTGACTCTCCCGTCAGACTGCCCCAGAAAGCCAGGGAGCTACCCTGGTGGGTGATACGACCACGGGAGAGAGATTAGCGCCGGGGAAGATCTTTCTCAAAGATGAAGAACTTGAGCGACTCCTTCCTAGGTTTGGGGTTGATGAAGGGGATGTAAAGAAATCTCTCCTGTTGCTCGCGGTCCTTCCTCCCTTGATGCCCCAGTCCCCTCTTCTGAGAAGAAAAGGAAGCCTTTCCTCCTTTCTCTCCCTCCATTAGATTTTCGAAGTGATGAGGAGAAGGAAGAGATGGATAAGAAGGGTGAGAAGGAGGAAGGCACCGAGATGGAGGAAGTGATTAAGGAGAAGAAGGGAATAGTCCTCCCAGTTGCCTCCAGCGCCATCTTCGGTACTGGCGAGGCCTGGAGTGTGCTGGGAGACAGATTATGTGAGATAAGGAGGAAAGAGGAGAAGATCTTGGGGAACACCTCTGAGGTTCTGGAGGTGGTGAAATCCCTAAAGAGTAAGGAGGAAGTGGAGTCCGCTACTTTCAGAAGATAAGGGAGTTGGAGGGCGCTTTGTCTCAAGTTACAAAGTGCTCTCTGGATGATCAGAAGGAGGAGCTAGGGAAGTTGCACCAATTGGAGGGTAAGTTGGCTTCCCTAGCCCTGGTCAATGCAGAGTGGGCGAATAAAGGTGAGATTGCGAGAAGAGAATTCCATCGCAATTTATCAGATGCCAATCAGGCCCACTCTGCCCACGTCAAAGACTTCCAAAAGAGAATAAGGGAGTTGGACGATGAGAGGGAGGCTTTGAGAGAGGAAAGAAGGAGGCTAAGGGAGGAGCTGGCCAAGGCCAGGGAGGCTTCGTCAGGGGCGAAGGAGGTGATCTTCGAAGCTCGCCGCCGGGAGGAGTTGCTGAAGTCTGAGGTCCATTCCCTGCGGGCCTTGGTGGAAAATAGTTTTGGATGGCGGGGACGACGTATGGAGGATCTGGAAGAAGCGGTGAGGAGGGCGGTGAAAATTGTCAGCGCGTCACCAGTAGTCACCATGTAAAGAGTCATGCTGCTTTTGATGTTCTCCTGCAGACATTGGTTGATGTGAGTATCTTGAGTCAAAAGAACATCAGAGGTCCAACGGTTCTTCCCTTCTGTGGTCCTAAGGGACTGGGTAGGTTTTTCGATGTTGGGAGCCCCTGTCCAGAGGAGATTCCTCCACCAAAGTCCTATGCAGGCTGGGGCTATCAGCTAGCTCTCTTCCGAAGAAGTCCTGAAGAAGGCCAGACTACTCTTCTTAAGGCTAGTTGGTTGGGACAAACGCTTCCTCCCCCGGCTCAGCATTAGGATCAGCCAGGGAGCCAGAAGTGACCCGTTTCCACCCTCAACCAGCTCCTCAGCCTAAAAGGGAGATCCTCTTCCTTTGCAGCACTTGAAGGATCTATTTCTAAAATAGATAACCCCAAGAAGAAACTCAGGGAAGAGGTGATCTCAAAGAGGAGGGGTCCTTTGGCAAGGAGATCAGGGTTACTACTCCAGATGTTTAAGTTCTGAAGCCTTGTATTTTTCTTTATTTTTCCCTGTACTCATGAGAGGAACATGTGAGAATAAAGAAAAATAAATTGTAACAAGTTTTATCATAAATGAAAATATAATTTTCTTTTCAAAAACTTGTCATGAATTCTTATTTTGTATGTCTTTTCTTTCGTGTTTGAAGCAGGTACCACGAAGTTTATGAAAAGAGAACATGAATTCGTGAGTGAAAGTAAAACTCAACAAATGAACTAAGAAGATTTCTAAGTAGAAAGATGAGATAGCTATCCTCGTGCACGATATGAGAAATATCGGGCATAAGGAAAAGAATGACCATCCCTTGAACCCTTGTGCACGATATTAAAATATCGTGGACGATATACGACGGGATGAGGAGAAGTGACGCTTGGGAAACTGTGCGTCACTTCAACTCTCATGCGCCGCTTCGATTCCTGGGATTGTCAGAGGGTACGAGCGGTCTGATGGCGCCCGCACACTGATCAAGGAGATCAGATGGTTAGAAGGTGAAAACGCACAGCTGTTTTCCTTTCTAAAAAAAAGAACTTGCTTGAAGAGCAGCTGACGCGCCCGTTTACCCCCAAACCCTAAGAGAGAGAAAAAGAGAGACCTTCGTTCCTTCCTTAGTGAATCCTAACCATGGGAGGAGGATAAATTGAGTGGGCCGAGCTAGCCGCCCAGTTCCACAAAAATTTCAGCTATCAGGAATCTCTCCTGATGGAGCACGAGGTGCTTAACACCACCAGGGGTTTCAGAGAAAATCCCAACCTGACGATTATCCCCCCTTCTGCCGACCTTCGACTGAACCGCCCCCCCTAGGGGGCTGTCTGTGTTTACCGTGCTTAAGTGGAGTACGGCCTGCTATTGCCACCGCAGCCGGAGTTAAGGGAGATTCTGAACTCCTTCCAGCTCGTCCCTGCACAACTCTCTCCCAACTCCATTGCCTATGTGTACTCCTTTCTGAAGTTGTTGCAAGCTCAAGGGATACCATGGACTCTGACGTTGTTCAGGAGTTTGTTCAGTTGGATGATGGTGCCAGGGTACGGGGGGTGTCTGGCTTTACGGTCGAAGACGAGGAGGGCCATGTTCTCGGGAGTGAGTAGCTCTCACTCTGACTGGAGGGATTATTATTTTTTTGTCGGAGGTGACTTGGGAATCCCTCTGACGCCCGGGGTGTGCCCCCCTGAGTTCTCCGAGGATGTGAAGTGGATGGCAGGGCAGGATACCCTAAGGAATTTGGAGAAGTTGAAGAGGCAGAGCTGGCCCTTGAAAGATTTTCTGAGGCATGTAAAGAATGATGTTTCTTTACATGCCAAGGCGCTGAGGTACAACGTCTTGAAAGAAGTCACCCCCCCTTCTGGAGTAGTTACGATGAAGAGGGCCAAGAGGGGGCACCCTGTCACCCAACTCAACAAAGAGTTGCTGCGGAAGGGGAAGGAAAAGAAATAAGGGTTCCAGAGCCGGTCTGTGGTGGAGCCGTTGTCGATGTGGTATCCTCTCCTGAGGATACTGCAGACGACAAGAAAACATTGGCTGAGCTGGGTTACATAGGAAAAGGTAAGGAACTCATGCCAACTGCCAAGCCCCAGGCAATCCCCAAAGGTAATACAGGGGTTGTCATAGGAGAGAAGAAGGATGAAAATAAGGCCGACGGAGGCCAAGAAAAGGAGAAGGTGGAAGGACCTTGCCTGGAACTGGTCCCCAGGGAGGTTTATGGAGAAAAGAGGGGTTCCTCCGGGAACACAGAATCCGAGCCCCCACAAAAGAAGGGGAGGAGTGCAGGGGAGAGGGGTTTCGCTGCCGGGAAAGAGCACGACTGGCACCGAAGTGTAGAGCCCCCTTATAGCACTAACTTTGCCGGAGTCTTCGGGGATATAGGTATGAAGTTGGCGGTGAAGACGACAGGGGTCGATCGAAGAATGACCGTCCTCACCGTGCCATCCGAGAATAAGGGTCAAGTTTACCGAGAAGAGGTAGGCCTGGCCCTAGGGAGCGGTCTGGTGGCTAAAGATTTGGATGAGAAGATGGAAGCAACCTCCACTCCAGATCTATACTCGGGAATGGCCAACAGGGTAGCCACGGTAAGATTCCTTTTCAGACTTTCTTATCCGCTTTAATCCTGTGTGCTGAATTGTTTTGTGCTTGTAGGTTCTTGCTCGCTTGCCGTTGGCTTTGAATAGGGCTCTGAGGACCAAGGAGCAGGTGCTGGAGCAGGGGTCTCGGCTTCATCAAAAAGATGGAGAGATAGAGGCCCTGAGGACCGAGCTTGGGGTGAGGTCTTCAGAGCTTGATGCCGTTGAGGGGGAAAAGGCCAAGCTGCTCGAGGAAAGGAATAAGCTGCGAAGGCTTAGCTGCAGGAGAAACTTGCAGCCCATCAGTCTGCCTTGGTCGCCGCAGAGGCTGGCAATAAAGTTCTGTAGGGGAAGCTCGTCGAAGTCGCCGAACACCAGGAAGCCCTTATCGCCGAGAAATCCATGGCTGCTGTGGAAGCTTACAAGACTAGTCTTCCCTGCAGGAAGCTAAGGTTAGAAGGGATCAGGCGCTCATGGGAGGGATTGGCTTCCACCTTAATTCAGGGGGGAAGGTTACTGCCGCCGAACTTGAAGAAGTGGATCCTTTCCCTTGCATGGCTGCTGATCCTACTTACAAGGAAGAGGGTTTTGACCTGTCTGACGAACTTATCCACCGTGTGTTTAGACTTTTGGATAGGACCGACAGAGGGTGACCCATTCTCTTTGTAAGAAGAGTGAATTGTAATCTTCTTTTATAATTTTTTGAAAGTAATAATAGAAAAAGTTTGTCTTCCATACCTGTTTTATTTTGATGTGTATGTAATGAACAGGTACCTTTGTATGAATTTGAGATGTCCTGACTGATTCCGAGAGAAAAATCCCTTAATAGGATAATAAAGAGCTTTTTGAACCATATGATAGCTTAAGTTCAAATTTGAAATGCTTCGAGATTCATATAGATAAAGGATAATGATAACAGGAAGGATTCCGCCCATGAGGGGTTATCTGGCCCAATGCCAAAAGGACTTTCATCTTAAAATATCGTGCACGATATTTATACTTTTGGGCAAGGGCTACCCTTGGGGATCCCCTTCGTTAGGGTCGTAGATACTTCTTTGTAAACTTGCGCAGGAAAAAAGTAATAATAATAGTGGAGATCCTACCTAGGGGGAGTTATCTGACCCAATGCCAAAAAGACTTGAGCGTCTGAAACATCGTGTACGATATTTGTACTTGAGGCAAGGGCTGACCCTCTTGGAATGGCAGATCCTAGTGGGAAGCGAAGGCACCCTGCTTAGGGGGGACCTGTATCGTAAGTCGATATCAGGGACTGCCCTAAGATTACGAGCAGGCCTTCAGACCTTCCGCTGGCCAGATGGGCTTACGGAAGGGTCCCAAATGTTTGTAGGAAATCCCGCCTGGCAGGCACAACTAGGCTTAGCGATCACCGTATAAGGGTGGTTAGTTTTTTATAGGATCATCGTATACGCAGTCCAGAACCTTGGGCACGATGATCGGGATTTGAGTTTTGAGACCATACCTGAGCGACGCTTAGGTCGATACGAATATCTCAGTATGTATCGACGAATGTAGGGTTCATTGTCATAAGAACTTTGGAGTCTAAGAAATAACCTTTAGAATGACATATAAAGAAATCCAAATGTCTGAAGAATATCCTAGGACTTCTTGATTGAATCAACGTAATAAGTTTCCGAATGAATCTGTACAGAATGAATGACGTATAAGGAGCATCAAGATGAGCTACCCTTAGTTTTTAGGGGTAAAATTTCTTTATATCGTCCCCACTCCAACTCCTGGGGATCTGAATGTCTTCAGAAGTCATGAGATAGTACGCATTTGGTCCAGCAATCTCGCGTACGATGTAAGGACCTTCCCAATTCGGCTCAAGCTTGTAAACCCCTAAATTGCTGCCGGCGAGAAGTCGCCGCTTGAGGACTAAATCTCCCCCTATGAAGGTTCTGGGGTTAACCTTTCGATTGTAATATCGTTCTATTTGTCGCTTGTGCTCCAGGCACTTCAGCGCAGCCAATTCTCTTTTTTGTCCTAGGAGATCCAAATCGACCCTTCGTGAATCATCATTTTCATCCATCCATGTTTGTAAAGCCTCGGGTTCGAAGTTGGCCGCAGCCTCTATTTTGGGGGAGAGGTGCTCCAGCTCAACTGGTATAACAACATCCATTCCAAATGAGAGGGAGAAAGGAGACTCTTGAGTAACTTCAGAAGGAGCTGTGTTGTAAGCCCAAAGAGCTCCCGGTAATTCCTCCGGCCAGCGGGTTTTGGCGCCGTCTAGACGTTTCTTCAGAATGTTTAGGATGTTCTTATTAGCGGCCTCCGCCTGTCCGTTGGTATGAGGATGCCATACAGAAGCGTACTTGAGGTTGATCTGGTGTTCCCTGCAGAAATCAAGGATCCTTTGATTAGCAAATGGGGTGTCATTATCTGTGATAATCATCATTGGTATGTCATATCTACAGACAATGTTGGCCCAAAGGAAGTTTTCTACGTTCTGAGCAGTGGGTTGAGTGAGCGGCTTAGCTTCAATCCACTTTGTGAAGTAGTCGATTGCGACGAGTATCCACTTGTAGTTCTTCATGGCTATAGGCATTGGGCCTAGGAAATCCAGCCCCCAAATAGCGAAGGGCCAAGATGAATTAATAGGTTTGAGATAACCTGCAGGCTGCCTTTGCATGTCGGCATAGTATTGGCATTGAGAACACTTTTTCACAAATACTTGAGCATTCTTGTGAATATTGGGCCAGAAGAATCCTTGGCGTAGGATTCGCATATCAGGCTTCTGCCATGGGCATGTGTTCCACACTCCCCTCGGTGTACTGCTTTCATAACCTTTAGGGCTTCTTCTGGTCTTAAACACTTGGTGAGAGGTTTGGCATAAGATCTCCTGTAAAGCTCCCCTTCGACGAGGGTGTACTTAGCGCAAACAAGTTTCAGCTTCTGCGCCTCTTGTCTGTTGTCTGGCTGAGTCTCATTTTTCAAGTAATCTAGGATTCTGTCCATCCAGCAAGGTGGTTGCTCTTCAGAAGAAATTTTGGTGCATTCAAAACTGGGCCTTTCAAATACCTAGGTACAGTGGAGGTCGGAGAGCCCTTCCTTTGCGAGTCGGTCTGCCACTTGGTTCTCTTCCCAAGGTATGTGTGTCAAGGAGAAATACTTGAATTGGGAAATCAAGGATCTGGCCAACTGCAGGTATTTCTTCAAAACCTCGTCCTTCACTTCAAATAGGCGGTTCACCTGATTGACGACTAATTGAGAATCGCTGAACACTTGTATGTGCTTCACGGCCATGCTAAGAGCAAAATTAAGTCTTGCAATGAGGGCTTCATACTCTGCCTGGTTGTTTGTTGCCTTGAACTGAAGCGTCACATCCTGATAAAGTGTAGCCCCCATTGGGCTGGTTAAGAGGATTCCAGCCCCCTAGGATTGTGATCCGAATGCACCGTCAACATGGAGGGACCAGACATTTGTCAGGGGTCTGACAGGTGGTGGCTCTGAAGTAGAAAGTTCGGCGATGAAGTCTGCCAGGGCTTGAGCCTTGATTGCTGTCCGTGGGACAAATCGGATATCATATTCACCCAATTCAATAGACCATTTGAGCAATCTTCCTGAAACCTCGGGGGTGCGCAGTATTTTCAGGAGTGGTTGATCTGTGACAACTTGGATAGTGTGGGACTGGAAATAAGGTCGTAGCTTCCTTGTAGTCGTTAGAAGGGCCAGAGCGAGCTTTTCTAGAGTAGGATACCGACTTTCAGTGCCTAGGAGCAAGTGTCTGGTATAGAAAATAGGATGTTGTACCCCCTTCTCGTTGTCTAGGAGGACCGTTGAGACCGCAGTGTCAGATACTCTCAAATAAAGAGATAGGATTGTACCTTCCTTTGGCGCTACTAATATCGGAGCCGAGGTAAGATATTTCTTCAGCTCTGTAAAGGCTATTTTGCACTCATCGATCCATTGACCTTTCTTGTTGTTGCGCAGACATCGAAAGAATGGAGAACATCGGTCACCAGCCTTTGAGATGAATCTGCCCAAACTGTTGATTTGCCCTGCTAGCTTCTGAATCTCTTTGGCTGTCTTTGAGGAGGGCATGTTCAGAATCGCCGATATTTTATCAGGATTGGCCTCTATCCCTCTGGCAGAGACTAGGTATCCCAAGAATTTTCTCGAAGCCACGCCGAAGGTGCACTTAGCAGGGTAAAGCTTGAGGTTATACCTTCGAAGGGTATCGCGTGTTTCCCTGAGATCACTGAGGTGCTCTGTTAAGGTTTTGCTTTTGACCAGGATATCGTCTACGTAAGCCTCAAGATTTCTTCCCCTCTGGCCTTTAAAGACGGCATCAATCATGCGTTGGTATATAGCACCGGCATTTTTGAGACCAAATGGCATGACATTGTAGCAATAAGTGCCATAATCAGTGATGAAGGCAGTCTTCTCCTCATCTTTCTTGGCCATCCGGATCTGATGATACCCAGAGAAAGCATCTAGGAAACTCATAACCTCGTATCCGAAGGTACGATCTACCATCGTATCGATACGGGGGAGAGGATAAGTATCTTTAGGGCAGGCCTGATTCAATATTCTGAAGTCCACGCATATTCTCCACTGCCCACTGGCCTTCCTCACCATAACGATATTGGTTAGCCATTGTGGGCACTGGACTTCCCTGATGTAACCGGCCCCCAGCAACTTGTTAATCTCTTCCTTGATGGCATCCTGCCTCTCCCCTGTCATTACACTCTTCTTTTGTGCAATGGGGGAGACGGCCTGGGATACATTCAAGTGATGTTCGCAGACAGCCCTACTCACGCCTGTAATATCTTCAGGAGATCATGCAAAGACATCGATATACTCTGAAAGCAGGGCGATAACTTTCGCCTGCTGCTTGTCATTCAGATAAGATGAAACATTTACAATTTTAGAAGTGTCTTCAGCCCCTAAGGCTACACTGATGACCCCTTCCTGTGGTGTGACCGGTTGGGTTTCTCTAGGATCTATTTGGTTAACTATAAGCTGCACCGCTATTTGAAAGCAACGGGTAGCTTGTCCAGCGTCTCCTCTGATGGTGACAACGCCGCTGGAGGTCAGAAACTTCGCGCACAGGTGGGGCGTGGAAATCACTATCCCGAAGGAGTTTAGAGTTGTCCTCCCTAGGATGGCGTTATAGCCCGATTTAGCCCTAATGACTGCGAAGTTGACCATGCTCATAGGTAGCCGTTGTCGTCGCCAAAGGAGACGGGTAGAGTGATGAATCCGAGAGGTTGGACCCTTTCATCGGAAAAATCGAGCAAGGTGGTCCCAGCGCGGGGGAGGCTAGCATCTTTGAGTCCCATCTGGAGGAAGGCGGACTCAAACAGGATGTCGGCGGCGCTCCCAGAGTCGAGGAGCACCCGCCGGACATCGAAATCGGCGATGCGGGCAATGACCACTATCGGGTCGTTATGTAGGTTGCCCTGCTGAGGGAGATCTTTGCTACAGAAAGTAAGGGGGATAGATGAGGCATGCTGCTCATAGATACCGCCAACTTCGGGTGCTTGGCGTTGAGCGATTGGGTCAATGCTAAAGATAGCATTGATAGTCCTGGCGGCCGGAGGGTAAGAGCACCCTTGCTGGCTAGGGCCTGTAGATGGCGAGGCCTTAGCGGGGGCTTCAGCAACCTCGGGGGCCTTGCCTTTCTGGGCGGTTGTGAAAGTCAGCGCCATCTGCATGAACTCTTCGAGCTTGCCCTGATTCATCAGTTTCTCCAGTAAGGCTCTGAGACCTCGGCACTTGTGAAGCCTGTGCCCATAGTTCTCGTGGAACTTGCAGTAGTCGTTGGGATCCACTCCGGGTGGTGGTGCCGGCCTGGGTCCGGTAGGTCGGATCCATCCTTGCTTGACAACTGCCTATGACCTCAGGGAGTGGCCGAGAAAGGAAAAGCTTTGGAGGCAGGGCGCGCCGAGGCTTTCCCTCGTCTCTATCATGATGCCTAGCCGCACGTATCCTCGTGGCCGAGGGTTCAGCACCACCTCCTGGCCAACACTCTGAAGGGGGCAGCATTTAGCTGGTTCATCAAACTGCCCAGGGGTCACAACTCTTCTTACGAGCATTTGAAATGGGAACTGATAGCCCGTTTCATCGACCGGACCCGCATGGTCGTCTCTGATATGGTGCTTGCCAACATCAAGCAAGGCGAGAGAGAGAGCCTCCGGGATTACACTAACCGCTTCTTCGCCGCTGCAGCAGAAGCTGAAGATATAGAACCTACAGTGGCCATGCACAACTTCCGGAGAGGACTCAAGGTAGGGGACCTGTCCAAATCCCTACAGTTGGCCAAACCTCGGAGCTACCCAGAGCTAGTAGCCAGGGCTAGTCAATTTATGCTTATCGAGGATGCTGAGTCCTCTCCCACGGGCTCCCGGGGTTAAGCAGGAAAGGAGCAAGAGGAAATATCGCCTCGTGGCCTCGTCCAGCTGGCGGTAACGGACTGCGGCCTCAAATCCCTGTACATGCTCACGGGGATCTGTCACGCACCTGTAGACCTCCAGTGTGGGAGGCTTAAGTCCTCTGGGATTTTGGCTAGACGGATGGCATCAAAAAAAAGAGCATTTCCGTCCATCGGTCCAAAGACGGGATCAGGCCCATGATGGGGGATCTGAACGCCTGGAAAGAGGGGATCTCTTCCAGCAAGAAAAGGAGGAAAAGCAGGTAGAAGAAAAATGGGTTGGGGTAGTGGACAAGGTGGAAGAAAGTTTTGGCGAGCCTCCTGTAGGCCGAAAGGACGTCTGGGTGGTCTGGAGGAACCAGAAGATTGGATGGAGGGCGCTGCGACCGGAGGTGCTGGCGCAGGAGCTCCAGCAGTCGGAGGAGGTGGAACAGGGACCGCCGCTACCCGCGGAGGTACCTCTGGGGCCGCCGCGACCGGCGGAGGAGGCGCTGGAGCCGCTGTGGCCGGCGACAGAGGAATAGGGACTGCCGCTACCGACGAGAGAGGGAGCACTGCACACACTGGTTGTGTCTGTCTGAGGATCACGACCTGCTGGGCTGTAAGACTGGTGACTAGGTCAGTAAGATTCGCGAGCATCCCCTGAAGTTCTGAGATGCATGTGCCCTTGGAGGAAGAAGCACATTCGGCGTGACGCCGGGAAGTTGAGGCCGAAGCTCTGTCATCCGGCGCTCGAACAGAGGGTTCTCCCGCCTGTACACCGTGGGACGCAAAGTTGATTTTGGGCATTCTGGCCACCATCTTTTCAGGTCTCAATGAAAGCACTAGAAGATGTTGATGTAGGATGTGGGGGTCCCAGAAAACACCAAAGAGAAAGAGAGTTCCGGAAGACGGCGGCACGCAAAGAGGTGAGCCTGTCAATGAAAGCTCAAGGAGAAAATCAGTTCAGAGCATCCAGGGAAACACACAAGGGTTTAAGGTGGTTCAGGGAGATTGTCCCTTACGTCCACCGGACGATCAGCGAAGAGGTTTCACTAATGAAGAAAGGTAGCCTTGAAGGCTTGTACAGTGTTATTTTTTGGAAGAAGAAAGAAGAAAAGAAAAGAGAGCTCCTCCGTTCGCGCTCTGTTACAATGAGAGTGGAGAAATCCTTTCTCTTATTTTTTGATGCCTCTCGCCCCCCTTTTTTAAGGAACTGTTCAGTGGTATTTGTAGTTGTTGGAGCGTGTAGCTTCACCCTGGTTTTTCGGAGAAAATGTGATGGATAGGCTCTGGGTTCGCGTCGTTTGTCTGCCACCGGAGAGGCCTGCAGTTGTGCAAGGAGGATGATATCTTTTAATACTAGTACTTTTTCTGGGGATCCGTGATGGCTGGAGAATGCAGATCCTTGATTTGCGGATCTTGAAAAAAGGAGCTCTGTACGGGGAGTGGTGCGGTTAGGTGGAGCTGATTGTGACAGGCGTTGCTCCGTAACCTCGTGCCCGATGTTATCAGGGGTGTCCTGGGATATCGGGGAACGAGATTAGGTTGAACCCTCGTGGCCGAGGTTTGACCTGGTCAAAAAGTCCTACAAAGTCAAAGAAATGAGTCAGCAAATAAATCAAGTAAATGAAGGCCAGCCAAGCACCACGTGTACGGTTAGGATGCAACGCAAGAACCACGTGTTAACACATATAAAAAATATTTTATCAATATAAATTAATTAAAATATTATATGTAATTTATAATATATATTAAATAAATATATATACGTTAAAATATGATAAAACTTTATAATTCAATTTAACCTGATGATCAATTTAAAATTAAAAAGTCAGACTTGAAAAAAATATTTTGGAATAACTAAAATAATTCAGTTATTTGACATCTAATTTCAGTATATCATGTGGGAGTGAGGATTGTATTAGTTATACTATTCTTGTAATGACGAGAATATATTATTTAACATGAACTTTTATTATTTTATGCAATTTTTTATGAATATTTGTTATTTTGATACGAGATATTTAAAGTTTGTGGGAATTTATAAAATAAAAAATTATATAAATTAAAAATAAGTACATCAAAATAAAAATTATATAAGCTTGATAATTTCACCTTTTACTAGATTTGTTTTCAGTTTTTATGATTCAACGTTATATATATTTAAATATATATTTAAAAATCAAATAAAATATTTTCAATGTGAAATGTAACCACAAAAAAAAAGTGTGAAACACTAATTTTATATTGTTACACTTGTGAATAGGGGTGACAAAATGGGTCAGTGGGTTGAGTTCGGGTCAAACTCGAATCTGACCTGACCTGAATAGCTTCAACTTGAATTCAACTCATTTATTAAATGGGTCAAAATCCATGACCCTAACCCGATCCGATTACTAAATGGGTCGGGTTGGCGGGTCGACCCGACCCGATTATAGAGTATTTTTTAAATGTCTAACCCGAATCCTACCCGACTCAATTATGCCTAACTCGAATCTGACTTGTTTAATAAATGGGTCAAAATTTATGATCCATATCCAAAATTTATGAGTTGAATACGAATCGATTTCACTGATCGGATCAAATAGTTGCGGGCCGCATGCCGCTGCCTAAAAAAGTAAAAATGTCGAGCGTAATAATACTAGTGCGGGTGTACCAATCCCTTGTAAGGAAGAATGCGCAGCTCATTTTGAGTGTGTTCACACGGGTGGCGGTGCGTTAGTATTGGCCTTGCGACTTGTGAGGTCACCTTGTCCGCGTTTCAGTACCTTAACCAGCCTTTTACCGTCATTTTTCACCACAACTTAAGGTGGACCCGTAAATCCTACGGCATGAATCTATGGCGAGTCTTTTCCTGGTCAAACTTTATGTCTTAAGTTTTCTGCCGACTGATCATGTGCGTTGTCCGATTGGCTGTGAAGTGTGAATAGCCTAGAATTTTTGGTTGAAACAAGTTTTGAGTAAATTCCTCAGGGTCCTTGAGGTCACTTAAATATTTTAAACAGGTCCTTAATTTTTAAAATCCTTCAATCGAGTCCATAAGATCAACACTAAATTTCAATCAGATGCTTTTAGGAATTTAAAAAATAAAAATATCTCTCTTCACTCTCATCTCTAGCAATACCGCTAGGGTGTAGGCCGTGAGCATGACTACTCGCAACCCCTAGCGCACAGGCCATGTGCGTGGACGACGCAACTACTTGTGCGTGTGGCCGCCTGCACGGGCACAGGCCAAGCGAGCAGGTTATCGTAGTGGTGGCCTGGATGCATGCAAGCTAGGCCACTGCGATGGCTGCACGTGTGGCCGGTGCGACCGCCTACACTATGCTGGCACAGGCCGAGCGAACGCGTGGCAACACCAGCTACACGTGCATGGCTTGCAACTGCACGGGCAGCCACACCAACTGTTGCAGGCAACCGCGAGTCGCTGCACTTACGGCTTGTGCTCCTATGGCACTATCGAAGATGAAAGAAGGGATGAATATTTTTCTTCGAAGAACCTAACTAAACTTTAATGTTGATTTAAGAAATTTGATTAAAGGATTTTAAAAATCAAAGACATGCTTAAAATGCTCAATTAATTTCAGAGGGACTTAGAGACAATTTACTCTTAAAATAATATAGTATTCTTAAATTTTATTTCAAGTTCAAAGAAAGTTCAAAATAAGCTACTTTACATGATATTTTATCTAAATTTTAATATTAAAATTAATTTTTTTTTCAATCCTATATATACATAAATAAAATACTTTATGTTCTATATAAGAATAAATATTATAATAAGCTTATTTTACATAATATATAATAAATTTTTTTTTTCCATCGCCTAAAATCATCCTCTAATGAGGAATGAGAATTGAGGATTATCTAATTTGGTTATATCCCCAAAAAGTTCCAAAGTCTTGTACAAATAATTTCATTAATATTTTAAATTTAAATTTATTTATTTTCAAAAAAATATGTTATATTTATTTTGCATTATATATAAATTTAAATATTAAAAATTATAAAAAAATTATAAACATGTCGTATAAATCTTAACAAATTACATTTCACATATCATCTTTTTAAATTATTTTGTCATGCTTATTTTTGTGAAAAGAAAGTGCTTGGTAAAATATGTTAAAATTTAAAATTAAGAATATATATTTGTGAGGCAACACTTAAAAAAAAAGAGAAAAATACTCGTATCTCACAGCTTTTATATGTTGATGTTTAGTAAATCACTTAAATTTGTATGAAATTAAAAAATTATTATTATTTTTCAAGAAAAAGGCATTGTATTTAAAATATAAGTATCTAAATAATTACTAATTAGATGAGACATGAATATATTCATATTAAAAATAAATACATCATTATCATTTTTTTTATTATTTTTATAGTTATAAAAATTTTGAGAAATTCATGTAAATCTGGCGAACTTAAACATTTTACAAGGGAGACAATATTGATCCTGCAGAGAATGATTATATGAAATAAAATCCTTGGTTGTTTTTTTAGAAGTTAACCATGTTTAAGTTGTTAAATCATTTTCTTTTTTAAATCAAAACTACATACACACCTAAGGTTGTTAATTGCTGTGACTTCTATGGCCGAAAAGGGTGAAGAACGATTGCCGAATAATATCTCAAGAGAAAAGAATCAATAGAGCAAAGTGCGGCTACTGATAGGCTTCTAGGTCGACAAATAGTGGTGAGAGAAAAATATAAATGAATTATATCACATTAAAAAAAAGAGGAAAAATCCTAAGTTGTAAGTAAATAAATATGATCAAAAATAATAAATACATATTTTGAGGTAAAATCGTGAAGTTAATAATAGTAAATCACAAAGTTAAGTGTGCCTAGACTGAAGTAGTACTGGGATAGGTGACCTCCTGAGAAGTACCTAAGTATGCAATTCTCTAAAACTGAAGCAGATAATACATCTACATTTGGATTATGAAATATTATAATATACTATTAGAGCTGACTTCCTACAATACAATACGGTTCGAGGACGAACCGGACAGAAACTGGTGGGTTTGACGAAGAGGGCAGAGAATGATCGTTGGGTAATGTCCCAAGCAAAAGAAATCATTAGAGTAAAGTGCAGCTCATAACAAGCTTTTTTGGATCGAATTGAGCTCAACTCGATTCAAACAAGTTGATTAATGAGCCGTTTTTATGGCTTGAGATTTTTATCAATTCAATCTTAAACAAATATAGGATCAAATAGAGATGACCCCAAATTGGATCAACTAAAAAAAAGAAGATATTGGCCTCGTTAGGTTTGAGCTTTTTTTTTAATAAGAGAAAAAATATTTTATTCTTTTAAGTTTAATGGGAGAGAAATTTATTTTAATATTAGAAAATATGTAAAATGTGAAATACTTTAAATTCTAATATTCGTATTTGTATTTCATGTAAAATAAAGTTAATTTTTATAGTTAAAATTTGTGTTGGGCAAAAAATTACCTCGAACCAAACGCGGCCATTATATATATTTATATATATAATTGAATTTAATATATTATTTTTTTGTAATTGTCTGATGATTAAATTATATTTACTATAAATTAATTTTTTGTTTTTATTTTAAAATATTAAATCAAGGCAAATAACTATAATTTAAGTCGATTAAATAAATAAATACATTTACATATAATATTTGGCGTGAATCGATAACAAATGACCAGACCTAGTTCAGATTAAAATTATGTCAAACTGTTCTCGTATATTATTTGGATGGATTCAAAATAAAATAAAAAAACTTTTAATTTAATTTAGAGCCAATGTAAGATTAACTCGAGATTGGATCATTAACCCCCTCATACATAACTGAATATTTCATCCAACTACTTAAATAATTATCTATAAAGTTTGAATTTAACTTGTAAATAAATACAATGATAATATAAATTTGACAGTTTTTTAATATTACTCATTTAGAAAATATCCAATCAAAATAATAATGCAATCAATACGAATATAAATAAATTAAATAATTTAATATTTAATTTAAATAATTAGTGACATCCCATCATTAATTAAACTTTTTATATAATGATATTTTAACTAAATGTATATTGTCTTTTAAGTGAAAATTTAGATTAAAGGTAAGATAATTAAAATGATTTTTTGACCGTCATTGATCTTGTTGAAAATATACGAGCTTAATTAATTTTTTATTAATTCTAATAATTTTTTATGAATTATGTGCCCAAGACAAAAGCCTTAAGTGAGGATTAGGTTGTGTTTATGTGTGTGTAGTTGTAATATTAAAATATGTAGAGCTCATTTAATAATTATTGATGTAGAGGATCTACCTAAAATATGAAAAATAATAATATTAGATACGTAATTTATATAAATTTTGAAAACTATTTAGCAAATTCTGGCGGCCTCTTACTTCGCATGACCATGGAACGATGTACCTATCTCACGGATAGCCACTTCCTTCATGAAGGATAATTATGATTAATATTTAAAAATTTTAAAAAAAAATTTATTAATTGACGGCATCTTCACGGGAAGGTTCAAACTAGTGCAATCATTTTAATCGCAGGGCCCACTTCTACTCCATCTTTTCTCAAAAAAAGTCCAGGAATTATTTGATAATCATTTTAATTTACAAAGCACAATATATATATATATATATATATATATTTGAATCAAATTCGATCCGGCTTCAAAACATTTATGTTCAAGTTGATTTAACTCAATGCATGGCCTTTGGGCACACTCATTTGCATTTATTAAATTAGCATCGAATCGAATTCAAGTTGATCTCAATTTATTTAATTTTAAGTCTAATTTTAGATTGTGTTATTAAATATTGACATATTGTTTGGTAAAAAGTAAGAGTGATAATTTAGGTTGCCAGGTCTAGTTCAAGTCAATCTATTCATTAAGTTAATTTATTTAAATTTGATCTAAACTTAATTTATTTATTAAATAGGTAATACATCAGGACCCGTACCTAACCAATCTAACAAACAGATTAATTGACCCGACCTGCCAACCCGTTTATTATACTTTTAGAGGTATGATAATTTGATAAATTTAATATTTTTTTAATTTAAACTAATATAATGATAAAATTTAATTAAAAATATCGAAACTACAATTAAATTATATAATACATATTAAATAATTAATATTAAAATTAATAATAAAAATAAGAATGGGACATTACCAGATCAAATTTGGATTGACCTGCTTATGATCTGTACTCATATAATCCCAACTTATACCTGATTAAGCAGTGTTGAGTTTGAGTCCGATAAAAAATTGTCATCCCTTGTAAAAAGTTTTCAAACTGGAATCAAGGATAAAAGGGAAGGCTAAAAATGAGTTTCAGAGATAGAGAAAAAGTAAAAAAGTATAGAACCATCCAAAAGCTACCTAAAAAGTTGAGTAAGGTGAGTAAGAAGGGGAGCCCCATTAAGGTGTGGCAATCAAAAAGCCAAGATTGATTTGAGTCAAAGAATCGAACGGATGTCGAATAGTCTTTTTGTATGGTACCCAAAGGGAGATATCCAAAAAAAAAACTCCTCCCACCATCATAAATATGACCATTTATGATAAAAGAAAAGTGGATTATGGGAGCTATATTAATACTGGAATGATCTTGTGGCAAAGGTAGTTATGCAGTCTGCCTATGCTAATAGTCAAACTATGCTTTAATGATGATCACCGCTCCGTAGCTCATGACCTAGGTACCATACAATAAGGAAATGACCTATGAATTGGCTGATAGGTACATTCGAGCTTGATTGTTCAAGTATTCTATTCTACTGATACTATTTAGTTCTTTGTTATTCGACTTTTTAGGACATAATCTAATCACTTTGAACTTATTCAGGAATGTAATTGTTAATGCGTGGTTCCAGCGCGGCATCCCTGCCGTACACGTGACGTCTAGCTGGCATTTAGCTTTTATTTACTTACTAATCCATCTATCTATCCTCACAGGTTTCTGACCCCGGTCAAACCTCGGACATGAGGGTTCAATCAAACCTTGGACACGAGGGGTCAACCAAGCCTCGTCCACGACGAGCCAGGACCATCACTGATAACGTCGATGACGATGTTACAAAAGCGGTGCATGTAACAATCAGCTTGGCCTGACCGCGCTGTTCCTCGTACAAGGCCTTCTTTCTAAGACACGCAAATCAAGGGTCCGCATGCCCCAGCTATCACGGATCCCCAGAAGCAGTACCAATATTAAAAGTTAGCATCCTCCTTTTGTGGCTTTTGGTCCCTCCGGTGGCCGACAAGCAACGCGAGCTCAGAGCTTGTTCACCTCTTTTCCCCCGAAAAACCAGGACACAGCTATGCAATCCATCGCCTACAAATACCTCTGAACAGTCTTCAAGCACAAAAGAGGGCATCGAGCACCCAGGATCAATAAATCAGAAGAGGATGACTCGCCCCGAGAATAATAGAATCCCTCCTCTATCACCTCTTGTAAAGCAGGAGCTTGAAAATAAGAAAAGCTCTCTCTTTCTCCTTCTTTCTCTCTCTCCCTCTTGTATGCTCTTTGTTTTAGCCTTTACGACTATCTTTTCCTATTAGTGAAACTTCTTCGCTGACCGCTCGGTGGGCGTAGGGGATTTTCTCCCTGAACTACCTTAAATTATTGTGTGCTCTTCTGGACGCCCCGAACTCTCTCTCTCTCTCTCTTAAGCCTCAACCATCAGGCTTATCTCTCTGCGCACCGCCGTCTCTTGGAACTCTCTCTCTCTTTTTTGGTGTTCTTTGGAATCCCTTACATCCTACGTCAACATCTTCTAGTGCTTTCATTGAGACCCTGGAAAGATGGTGGCCAGAACGTGCAGGACCAACTCCACTGCTCATAGTACACACGTGGGAGAACCTTCCGTTCAGGCACCGGACGACGGAGCTCCGGCCTCAATCTCTCAGTGTCACACCATATCTGCTTCCTCCTCCAGGGGTACCCGTGTCTTAGAACTTCAGGGGATGCTCGCGAATCTCACTGACCTGGTCACTGGCCTTACAGCCCAACGGGCTGTGATTCTCAAGCAGACTCAGCCAGTGTGCACAGTACATCCCCTCCCGTCGGTCTTGGCGGCCCCTGCTCCTCTCCCGCCGGTCGTGGTGGCTCCTGCACCTCTCTCGTCGGTCGTGGCGGCTCCTGCACCTCTCCTGTCGGTCGCGGTGGCTCCTACACCTCTTCTGCCGGTTGCGAAGGCCCGAGAACCTCTTCCGCAGGTAGCAGCGACCCTTGTACCACCTCCTCTGGTCGCTGAGGCTCCTACTCCCGTGCTTCCAGTCGTAGCGCCTTTTATTCAGACGTCTGGCTCTTCTCAACCACCCAGACGCCCCATTCGCCTCCAGGAGATTCACCAGAATCCTCTTCCACCTCACCCTCTACCACAGCCTGCTTTCCTTCCACCTGCCTTCCCTCCTTTCCTTGTCGGAAGAGACCCCCTCTTTCCAGGCATTCAGACTCCTCATCATGGGCCTGACCCCTTCTTTGGACCAATGGATGACAATGCTCCTTTTACTGATGTCATCCGGCTGGCCCCAATCCCAGAAGACTTCAGACCGCCCAGGCTTGAGGCCGATAGGGGCACGACCGACCCCCGCGAGCACATACAAGGGTTTGAGGCCACGGTTCGTTATCGCCAGCCAAACGAGGCTACCAAGTGCCACCTCCTAGCAAACACCCTGAAGGGGGCGGCATTTAGTTGGTTCATCAAGCTCCCCAGGAGTCACATTTCCTCCTATGAACACCTGAAATGGGAGCTGATCGCCAATTTCATCGTTCGAACCCGAATGGTCGTTTCCGATATGGTGCTCGCCAACATTAAGCAAGGCAAGAGGGAAAGCCTCCGGGATTACACCAACCGCTTCTTAGCCGTCGCGGCAGATGCAGCCATGCACAATTTTTAGAGGGACTCAAGTTTGGGGATCTGTCTAAATCCCTGCAGGTGGCCAAACTTCGGAGCTATCCAGAGCTGGTGGCCAGAGCCAATTCATACTCCTCGAGGATGCTGAGTCCTCTCCCTCCGATATTTCTGGAGCCAAGCAGGAGAAGAGAAAGAGAAAACATCGGGGTGATGAACCCCCAGCCATGAAGTTATATATGGCCAAAAGTCGTGATTGAGATGAGGGGAAGCCACGACACGTCCAGCACCAGAAACATTTCTTCTCTCGGCCGCTTCCGGAAGTCTATGCGGCGGCCGTCAAACAAGGTTGGGTCCGACCTGCCGGACCCAAGTGAGCGTCTCCAGTCGGAGTAGATCCCAACAATTATTGTGAGTTCTACGGGAACTACGGGCACAAGCTTCACAAGTGCCGAGGCCTCAGGGCTCTGCTCGACAAACTGGCGGATCAGGGCAAGCTCGAGGAGTTTATGCAGATGGCACCGACCTTTACTGCTGCTTAGAAAGGGAAGGCCCTAGAAGTTACTGGGGCTCCTTCTAAAGCCCTACCATCTCCAGGCCCCAGCCAACTAGGGCGTTCTTACCCTTTGTCGCCAGGACAATCAACGTCATCTTTAGCGTGGATCCTACCGCTGCTCGCCGTCAAGAGATTGAGATCTACGACATCTCTCAGCAACATTCTTCATCCATTTCGCTTACTTTCTGCCAAGAAGATCTCCCCCAGCAGGGCAACCAATATAACGATCCAATCGTGGTCGTCGCCCGCGTAGCTGATTTCGATGTTCAATGAGTGCTCCTCGACTTTGGGAGTGCCACCGACATCCTGTTCGAATCTGCTTTTCTCTAGATGGGGCTCAAGGAGGTAAACCTCCTCCGTGCTGAAACCACCTTACTCGATTTCTCTGGGGAGAGGGTTCAATCTCTGGGATTCATTGCCTTGCCTGTCTCCTTCAACGATGACAACAGCTACGCCATCAACATGGTGAACTTCGTTGTCATCAGAACTAAGTCAGGCTACAACGCCATCCTTGGAAGGACAACACTCAATTCCTTTGGGATGGTGATTTCCATACCTCACTTCTGCGCGAAGTTCTCTACCTCCAGCGGCGTTGTCACCATCAGTGGAGATGTCAGGCAGGTTACCCGGTGTTTCCAGATCGCTGCACAGCTCATGGTCGATCAATTGGATCCCAGGATATCTCAACCCGTTGTACATCAGGAAGGGGTCATCAATGTAACCTTGGGGGGGGGGGGGGGGGGAAGCTAAAGTTGTAAACTTATCCTCATCTATGAATGATAAGCAGCAGGCAGAAATCACTGTCATGCTTTCTGAATACATTAATGTCTTCGCATGGTCTCTTAAAGATATTTTAGGCATTGACAGGGCTGTCGGCGAGCACCATCTAAACATATCTGAGACTGTCTCTCCTACAAAATAGAAGAAGAGGGTGATGGCAGGGGAGAGGCAGGACACTATCAAAGAAGAAGTCAACAAACTACTTGAAGCAGGTTACATCAGGGAAGTTCAATACCCCCAATGGCTCACCAACGTCGTCATGGTGAAAAAGGCCAACGGAAAGTGGAGGATGTGCGTAGACTTCCACACATTAAATCAGTCCTGCCCCAAGGACACTTACCCTCTCCCATGCATCGATACAATGGTGGATCATACCTTCGGATACGAGGTTGTGAGTTTCCTGGATGATTTTTTCGAGTACCATCAGATCCAGATGGCCAAATAAGATGAAAAAAAGACTGCCTTCATCACTGACTTTGACACATACTGCTACAACGTCATGCCCTTTAGTCTCAAGAATATCGGCGCTACTTACCAGCGCATGATTGATGCCGTCTTCAGGGACTAAAGGGGGAGAAATCTTGAAGCATATATCGACGACATCCTAGTTAAAAGCAAAACCTTAGAAGGACACCTCGGTGACCTCAGGGAGACACTTGACACCCTCCGAAGGTTTAACCTCAAACTTAATCCTGTCAAGTACACCTTCGGCGTGGTCTCACGAAAGTTTTTGGGCTATTTAGTTTCAGCCAGAGGAATAGAGGCCAATCCAGATAAGATCTCGGTGATCCTAAGCGTGCCCTCTCCTAAAATGACAAAAGAGATTCAAAAACTGGCAGGATGAATCAACAACCTGGGCAGATTCATCTCAAAAGCTGGGGATCGATGTTCGGCATTCTTTCGATGCCTGCGCAACAACAAGGGGGGTCAGTGGACCCACGAATGCAAAGCCGCTTTCACAGAGCTGAAGAAGTATCTTACCTTGGCCCCAATATTAGTGGCACCAAAGGAAGGAGCGATCCTGTCTTTATACTTATGTGTCTCTAATACCGCAGTCTCAGTGGTCCTCGTAGACGATGATAAGGGGGTACAACATCCAATCTTTTATATCAGTCACATACTCCTAGACGTTGAAAGCCGATACCCCACGCTGAAAAAGCTTGCTCTGACTTTCCTGGTGACGGTGAGAAAGCTACGCCCATATTTCTAGTCCCACACTATCCAAGTTGTCACTGATTAATCACTCCTAAAAATACTACACACTCCTGAGGTCTCGGGAAGGCTGCTCAAATGGTCCATTATGCTGGGTGAGTATGACATCAAGTATGTTCCACGGACAGCAATTAAGGTACAGGTGTTGGCAGATTTTATTGCCGAGCTTTCTACTTCAGAGCCACCACTTGCCAGACATCGGACAAACCTCTGGTCCCTTCATATTGATGGTGCATCTGGATCGCACTCCTGAAGATACTACCAGACGCTCTTTGGGCTTACAATATAGCTCCTTCCGAGGTCACTCAGGAGTCTCCTTTCTCCCTTTCATTCGAGATGGATGTAGTCATACCACTTGAGCTAGAACACTCCTCCCCCAGGGTAGAAACTGCAGTCAACTTCAATCTCGAAGATCTGCAAACCTGGATGGGCGAAAATGATGATTCACGATGAATCGATCTAGACCTCTTGGAACAGAAAAGAGAGTTGGCCGTACTCAAGAGCCTAGAGCACAAGCGCCAGGTTGAAATGTATTTCAACCGCAAGGTTAACCCCAGGACTTTCGTTCAAGGAGACTTGGTACTCAAACGGCAACTTCTTGCTGGCAGCAACTTGGGAGTTCCCAAGCTTGAGCCTAACTAGGAAGGCCCTTACATCTTGCGCAAAGTTGCTGGACCGAACGCATATTATCTAATGACTTCTGAAGGCATCCAACTCTCTAGAACATGGAGTGGGGATGATCTAAAAAAATTCTACGCCTGATCCCTGGCAGCAGTTCATCTTTATACTCCTTATACAAGATTTATTTGTACAGATTCACTCAAGAATTAATTACACGGATTCAATCAACGAATTTTGGGACATTCTTTATTAATAGACATCTGGGTTCTTCCAAAATATAGCTGGATTTCTTTATACTATCCCAACGATTATATTTTGAACCCCGAAGTTCTTGTGACAATGAATCTTACACCTATTAATTCATATTGGGGTATTCATATCAGCCTAATGTCTATCGCTCAGATATGATTTCAACCTCAAAAATCTCAACCATCGTACCCAAGGCTCTCGAGCCTCGTACACGATGGTTCGTTATAACTAACTTTTCATATACGGAGGTCACTGAGCCTAGTTACCCCTGGTAGGCGAGGTCTCCTACCTACATCTAGAACCCTTCTATAAGCCCATCCGGCTAACGGAAGGTCTGAAGGCCTGCTTGTAACTTTAGGGCAGTCTCTGTTATCTACTCATGATACAGGTCCCCCCTAAGCAGAGTGCCTTCACTTCCCACTAGGATCTGCCGCTCAAACGGGAGTTAGCCCTTATCTCAAGTACAAACATCGGCCACGATGTTTTAGACGATCAAGTCCTTTTGGCATTGGGCCAGATAACTCCTCCTAGGCACTATTTTCACTACTATTATTACATCTTTCATATGTAGATGCATAAAGGGATATAATTCTAAACCCGAAATTATGAAACCCCAGAGGTCAGCCCATGTGATGCGGGACAACATGCGTGATGCAATCTTAATTAGAGATCAGTAAGCAACTTAACAAATGACATAGAATTTATCCTAGGAATTTTGCTGATAATAGTTATGCAATAATCAAGAAATCATAAGGTCGAGAAGTAAATCGATTTCAAATATTTAGAAGCATGCTCAAATGATATTTAACAAATTTACCAACTAATTTTAGGCAACCTTATCTCAACACGTCAGAGCTAGGGATACGCAGTAGTATAGGTGTGCTCGCAAATAATATCACCCAACAGCAATTTAATCGCACAACAATGTTCGGATCACACGGGTGAGCAAATCAAACAACCCTGATGACAGACGCCACTACAAGATCTTGAAGATATTCAGAATATTCAATTGGTGTTCAGATTTACCTCAAGTTGAGATCCCGATACCATAGAGACGAGTCAGGGTGACCCAAAGCGGATGATGTCGAGGCAGACGAGCAGAAGGCAATGGGGAGGTGCGGGTGAACAGAGCGGCGAGCTGAAAATGCGAGGAGCTAGCCGGCCAATGGTGCGGCACAGCCGAGCTAGGCGAGGCGACACGCGGCCGGGCCG
>JAEMOT010002703.1:5794-47478 GCA_019297695.1 Apostasia ramifera | reverse complement strand
TTTTTTTTGGACGTGACAGAGGTAAGTTCGCAGCCCCAAATGCAATAGGGTACGGCCTCGGAGCGGGGCGATGGTCTTCCCTAGCCGTTGGATTCACGTGCAGCCTTCCACGTGGATGTACAGGATAGACGATACCAGCTGGCTAGCAATTTTCTTTTGAAATTGTGAAAAATTGAACAAAATTGACGTCATCACTACATTAGGCCGAACGCAGCCTCGTTTGATCATGACTCAAGGGCACAGTGGGCGAATTCTAGCATCGTCAAAAGCGAAGACACTATCGACGGCAGAGATTTAACAAAGTGCACGAGAATTAAAGCAAAATAAAGGCGACGAGGAGCGAAGGGCGATTGACCGAAGCGAGAATGCGGCGGGATTCGATAAATCCACCCTGATTTTCTTCTTTCCACCTGGGCAGTTCGCCTGAGCCAGCGCGAACTGCCCGAAAAACGCACGGTGACCGGCTCATCTAAGAAGAAATCAGGGTGCGTATATCGGTCGCCACAGTATCTTGTCTCAACAGACACTTGTCGTATTTTCATTCGGTCAGATTTCAAGAACTTCTGCTTCCTCGGAGCATGCTATCCTGGAAATTAGGAACAAAAGTTTCGCGCTGCATTTTCCCGCCGGAAGCAAATCACAGTTCACACGCGTGGCACATGTGGCATTTCGTTTTAAATTCGTATATGATTAGCCTTAAAAAAAATATATATTATCGTCACATCAAAAGAATTATTGTAATAGTGAAAAGTGGTTGACGGATGAGCGAGCTGGCCGATCGGCACATCCTCATACTAAGGAAGTAAAACTCGCTCTGTACGCTGGCTGTCGGCGAGCCGCAGGCGCTTGAACGGCGGCGGCTCGGCTGGTCTTGCGTCTTCTTCAGTCGGCGGCTCCTGGGCGGACGACTTCTGGGTGTCGCAGCTGGCGCAGGCCACGGCGTCCAGAACGCCGGCGGGGCTCAGAGGCACCGGCGATTCGAGCAGCGGCTTGGCTGGGCCGGTTCGCCAAGAGGAGGAACACGTGTCGATCAGGTACGCCTCCATTAGCAGGCGGCACTCTCCCACCGCACTCTGCCTCCCAAAATAACTAATAGAAGTCAGAGAGGAGGTAAAATGGCAGAAGGGCAAAGAAATTCTTGTCGGATTTTGACTGTCGACAAGGTGAAATCAACTTATAATCACCGATGGTGATCCTTAAACAAAATAAGCGATTTTGTTTTACCGTGCTAACCCACTCGCTCAAGCAGCCAAGGCAGTCGTCGAGAGCCGCCGAGGAATCGACGATTTCCGCCGCAGCACAGAGCACCGCCGCTGCGGCGATGGACGACGGCCGGTAGCCGATGAAATCGACTACTGCTTCAGAACAAGTCAACGCATGAAAAGGGAGAACAAAAGAGATCCAATCGATAAGCATTTCGAGCAGAAAAGTAGCATGTTTCTTTACCGCGAAGGGTCCCGACGATGAGATCGGTGGCGCGAGAGAACAGCAGGGGGTTTACGTTCCCGTTGACTGAGACGCCGGCGACGGCGGAAAAATTAGGAAGGAAATCGAACGGTGTCACTGCGCGCATCCGCCAGCGGAGCGCTGCCATTAGGAGAAGCTCCATGCGGCAAAGGGTTTTGGGCTCGAACACGTACTTGGGGCGTAGGATCTGAAAATCGAGGAGAAGTGGCACGTGTGTCTCCTCCATCTTCGACGCTACCGAGAGGCAGGCGACAGCTAGAAGCTGCATCGGCCAGCCGCCTGCTAATGATCTCTGCCCTTCTTGTCCCTTCATCACCTTCGTCTCATTATAAGAAACAAAACCCATATCAAATTTAGAAGATGCAGCGCAGGGAGTGAAAATACGGGGAAGCCATTGAAGTACCGGCAGGGAGTTTGCAGAAAGGAAGCGGTCGAAGTAGTTGATGGAGAGATAGGCGGTCACTGGGCGGAAATGGTAGAAGTCAACCACCTGCTAGAAAAAATCAGAGCGTGAATGAAAAGAGAAAGAACAGATCTAGAAGTTGATCTTTATTTGGGGGGAAAGGGATGCCTTGAGGATCCAGTTAATAGAGTCCTGACGAACGGCGGCATCTAGAGAGGGAGAGTGTTTTTGAGAGAAATAGTCGGATCGCGGCATGTGGTCAGCCTCGTCGGCGAGGAGATAAGAAATTGAAATCTCCCCGCCAGTGATAGAGAAGAATGATGGAGTCCATTCGTCGTTGGAGCCTCCACCGCCGTTGTAGCCGCCCAAATCCCAGGACGTGGCATCGTCGGCGTCCTCGGGGCAGTAAAGGCTGCAAGAGGCTGAGAGTGGAGCGGGAGGAGTATCCATTGTACGGAGGATTGAGGTATTAAGCAAAAGTCCGTCGCCGGCAAACAAGAAATAGATAAGTTCAGCGGGAGGCGGCTCTTCCGTGGCTGCGCGAAACCGAGAGCTGGGTTTCGCCGGGGCATGGAAGAGGATGAGTAAAGAGGAGAGAGAAATTCCTCTCTCTCTCTCTCTCTCTCTCTCGTCTTTCTCCCTCGCTCTGTTTGTCTTCTCTCCGCTTCGGTGCCGTTCTGCGAAGCACAGTGGTGCAGGGGTGCAGCTACCCCTTTTGACGGTGGCAGGGGAGGAGTGTTGCGTGGACTGAGCAGAGGCGAAGGACGTTTCGCAAGCGGGGGTCATTTATATGGGTCTCTCTCTCTGTGTACCCATTTAAGCCAAATTACCAAATTACCCTTTTCTCTTCTATATAGTCACCCTTCATTAATTTGCCTTCAAGAAACCTGCTGCTTATTTTCGATGCTTATTTTGCCTTCATCAAAGCAGGTACATACTGCAGAGAAATGGGCTACACTTGAGGAATTGAGAGCCATCTCAGATGATGTGCCTAGGACATGTGGGATTTGGTTGGAAGGAGACTCTATGGAGGTGCTACAACTTGTTCACAATAGCTTGTTCCAATATGAAATCTCTCGACGCCAGTTAAATTTCACAGAGCATGTATGGAACTATTCAGAGCAGCAACAAAGAGGGCAGCAACTAGCAAATAGAGCTCTAAATGGAACACTAGCAATGCCTTCAGAAGATCTTAGAACCCATGCAAACCCGCATAGAGACATTATCGTTGAGCAGATTACAAATATTTTGCTTTCATTCTCTTTTTATAAAGTTACACATATATCACATAACGTAAATAGTGCAGCCGACTTTTTGGCTCATTATGCTACATTAGGTAATTTTTGGTGGGAGAGAGATATGCCTCTTCCCATTGCTTTTTGCAACATCCTCAAGGAGGATGTTGGTTGACTTCTATACTATTTGTAATATCGATTTAGTTTAATGCTATGGTTTGCCATCTTTCAAAAAACAAAAAGCAGTGTTTTATTTATTATTATTATTTTTATAGTACTCAAATCAATTTTAGGCCAAATTCCCATCACCGTTGGTCTATCACTGCTTTGAGATTCGGGTTGAACTTGATTTCCGTGATCATGTGAACGCAATTCAGCCATATGTCCGCTCTCATTAGCTCATTTTGGCCAAGTTTGATTCAAAATAAATTTTTTACCCAATACAAATTTTAATTATAAAAATCAATTTTATTTTACATCTAATACAAATACAAATATTAAAATTAAAAGTATTTCACATTTTACATACTTTTTAATAGTAAAATAAATTTCTCTTCAATTAAACTTACAAAATAAAATAGTTTTTTTTTTATGTCTAAAAAAAAATTAGAACCAAACGAAACTTTTAGATTACTTCATCATTATTTATAAAAAAATAAGCTCGTAAATTTACTTTAAATTGAGATCACACACAACTGGAGTTATGAGTTTAATAGTTAGTCTACAATTACCAGGAGACCAATGTGAGCCTTAAACCTATACATCATGACTTTGAGAATGAATAAATGGTGTGTCATGTAATTAGGCTCGATTTATTTTGACTTGATTGTTCAATATTTCTTATTTTGAGCATTGAGATGATGAATGTGTCCTTTCGTCTCTATAATATTTTAGCACTGACTTGATTGTTCAGTATTTTTTATTCCTTATTTTGAGCACTGACACGATGTAATTAGGCTCGATCAGTGCCATTGAAGAATTAATATTGAATGGCACTGATTATCTTCTTGCACTAATGTCCAATAACCGTTTAAAATAACATAAGTAATATCATCAATGTTGGCAAGTGAGGAAACTTTTATTTTATTAATAATGACTTCTCTCTATGTTAAAGTCATCATTAATTTTTTATATATATTTCAAGAAGAAATTTTTATTTTTTATTAATTTTTTCTTATTAATATCTAAATTTCTTGTGATTGATCTCTATTGTAGATTTTAAATTTTGAGGGTTTGGTTACTCCTACTATGAAGTTATTAGGGAAAAATTACCTAAGAGTTCAAGTTAAGTTTAATACACAAGGCATTTTGAATAGTCGATACGTCTAACTATAAAACCTAATCTGCTACTTTAAAGTCATCACATAGTGCTTATCCTTTTTTTTATAGTGTTCGGAGTAGTAAATAATAAATTTTAATTAGAATAATAATGAAACTGAATTGAAACATCACTAGGGATGAAAAGGGAATATTGAATACATTGATGGAGTTCCATTGCCTAGAGCTATTCTACGAGTCACTTAAAAGATCTTCGCCTAGAGCTATTCTCTCTCATTCTTCAACTGAACAATTGATCACGGAAATTTTAACATACTTTAGTTAGCAAGTAATTTTAACACGAAAATTCATACTAAATTTTACATAACAAAGAAGGATTTAACAAGGATTCGACATGAAATTTTTACCCTTATTAAATAAGATTAAATTGCAAATTTTTTGCAGATCAAATTTTAGCCTCAATAAGAGTAAAGTGTTTGTTCCACTCGAACGCTCATACCTGCATAAATTATTACAAATATTTTTTTCTTATATAAACATGGGTGAAATCAATGATCTAGACAATTGGGAGGTCTACAATTACTCAACCACGACATCGTGTCTTCTACATAATAAGAATTTACTATGTTCTAACAACCACTAAAAGCTATTGTTTTATGCAACTTATAACTATTTCATTTATTAGTGCATTTAATCACGAGTTTCACTAAAAAAATGTATTCGTGTGAAATTTCTTCTTCTTCTTCTTCTTTTCGACTTTCACCGGTTCACATGATCTCGTTTATTTGATTATAGTTGAAGCACGCTCAAGTCTAGTTTGACTATCTAGAATACTCTATTTATCCCACGAAACAATCATACGTATACGTAGCACACTACAACTTATAAATAAGATTAATTTTGTTGCTTAGAGGAGCTTCTTTTTTTGTCTACATTATTTCAGAAACTATTGGAGGGGTCATAATATGAAGGATTGTTATTATTGAGCACAATAAATGACAATTATTGTGAATTGCTTGTATAATCAGCTTATTATTCTTTTTTATGTGCATATTATTCTATTGATCAGCTTCCATAGCAAACATATTGGTGACCACAGCAGTATTTGTCTAGCCTTTTGGACTGTCATGAGTCCAATTATAACTTGGATGGGTGGCCACATTAAGCAAACATAGTAGTAATAAAATGGGTCGAATTTTGTTCTCATCCGATTTAAAATTCAACCTTAAAATATAGTTAATTAGATACAATTTACTTATCATTTATCTGATCCAAAATCTGACCTGTTTTGTCATTTTTTGAGCTCAAATCAAGGATTAATTATAAATTGACTCGTTTGTATTTAACGTGCTATAGACAAGCACTTAACTTTGTTATCCACATTCGTGTGTGCAATTTTCTTGGGTATCTTCCCTTAAATAACATGAGATATTATATTTTCGTAGTACTTTTGTCTTAGGGGGCGTTTGGTTCGTTGTTGTCTTGGTGTTATGTTATGTAATCTAAATATCATGACATCTAGATGTCATCTTTTAACTAATAATTTTATAATCTAATAGAAGATCATTTGTAGATATCATTAAACCAATCAATTGTCTTCTCTAGATAACATAACATAACATCAAGATAACATTGAACCAAACGCCCCCTTAAATTAGTGAATCATTATGATTACTATGTCATACTATTTTTGCTGAGATATCGTATTTTTTTTTTTTGAATGTCAATATCGTATTTTTTTAGTAGACGTTAATTGATGCATCCTTTATTATAAGCTAAAGGTTGGGATGTATTGTGGAAAAAAAATGAATAATTTTTAACTATTAAAATAATATTAATCTCACAATTAATATATCAATTATTTAGTTTGAAATAATTTGATATTATATAGATGAAACTTTATTTGTATTTATGCAGAGCACTAGTCCAACCTAATATGGGTCCGACTCAACTTAAATCTAACTTGAGTAAGATCCAAGTTAAGACTAATCCGATTCAAATTTAAATAAATTCGGATCCGGATTAAGGCTCATCTGATCCAAAATTGGCTCATTCATAGGCCTAGTTTTATGTTTAAAAAAAATGCAAATGAATATATACTAGAGATATATTCTACCATTATTGAATCCATTGTATAAGGTTGACGAGTTTGAAATTATCTTTTGTCATAATTTAGTTGTGTAACATATTTATTTTCATGAAAAAAATTCAGTAAAACAATATATTGTATAAGGTTTATAAAAATGTTGTTTTGTCAAAATTCTAAAGACATATAATTTTCTGTCACAAGTGATAGGGTTTAGTCATGCGTTATCGATAAAGTAGATATATAGGTCGATGCGTTCTCTCCCTATTTTTCTATGAGCGTGTCTTCCTTTCTTCCACTAGAGATGTGGAAGAGAGAAAGACTTGAAATATGTTTGGAATCACATTCAATTTAGGTCAATTTTTGAGTGCGTTTCACGTGAGTTACGATTTTCAAGTAAAATTATCACCCTTATAGTAAAGGTGTAAAGCGGCAAAAATTTCAAAAGTTTCATTAGAAACTGCAAAAGTGGAATGAAATTTTTTAATTTTAAACAGTCATATCACATCACACATAAAATTTAATATTAAAAATTAACTTTATTTCACATCCTACGCACATTACTAAAATAATAACTAACTTATATCATGTCCCTCACATATCCTAAGATAATAATTAACTTTATTTTACATCATTCACAACTTTTAATAAAAAATATTTCTATTTAATTTTAATTTTAATTTTATTATATTAAACTTTACAAACAAACAGGCCCTTAAGGATTATCATTTTCGAGAATTATCTCGAAGATTACGATCCTGGAGGCTCCTTCGTGAATGAATTTCTTCGCAAGTTTGGTTGCTTCTGAGCTGCATCCAGCTTGCATTTTTGATTTAGGATATAGAATAAGGCATGTTTAATGATCACTGCCATATAGTGTCAAGAAGATGTGGTAATCCAATAATCTAGTGGTCCAAATTCCTCCAAAATCATGCCATGTGCTAGTCTAACTAAATTTGAGCTTCACCCACTCAACATCAACCACATATGGCTTCTAGCTAGCTGTCATCTTCATTTTAGTTTTGCCATATTATATCACTTGAGATTGTCCAAGTACTTCATTATCACTAGCTTTCATAATAAAGAAGTGGTAAAATTCTACTCAAAATATTTACCTCACACATGATATTGAGAATATACTTAAATTTGAGAATGTTTCGTGATTACAAATATTTTATTTTCAACTTCAGCATTTACAACATAAATAATAACAATTCTAATCGTATTATATATTTAGAGTTGGCTCTATATATATGACAATATTCTCCATAAAAAGCAATGCATCACCGTGAGTTCAAGTGATTCAGAATTGATTTCATCCCATGTATGATATCTCGTGAGTGATGTACTCACACATCTCATATCGATAAAATAAGGAAGAGATGTTGGATAAATACAAAAATGCATCTAGCTTAAGTAAATGTATTTTGAGGTAAAATTATAAAACTAATAATTGAAAACTTTGATAGTTAAGCATACTTAGGCCAAAATAGTACTGAAATGAGTGATTTTCTTGAGAAGATATTCAACTACATAGTTTTCAAAAGCCAAAGAAGATAACATCTATGATGGATTGGGTTGTTACACCATATGGGAAGGATCAAGCTATCATAGCTATTCAGATCACAGAAGGTAAAAATTTAGCTAAAAAATTGAAGTCACAAGAATTTAGATAGAAAATTATTAAAAGGGTAAAAACCATGGGCCGATGAAAAAGCTTCATTATGTAGAATTGAAGCTTTCTAGAGGGATTGCAAGGAAAAAAGAAAAACACAAATGATATAATGATTTAAAGAAGGATTCAAGGGAAAGCCGAATATTGTGTGGTTAAATCATCATGCATCTTAACCATCCACAAGGAGGAGATAAGGCTATGGACAATATTTGTAAACTTTTAAATACGAGTTACTTATTTGACCTAGAGTTGTCGAATAACTTATATGGAAGCAGAGCCAACCCATAGCCAAGAGGCCTAGTTGAACCAGTCAATTAAATAGCCTATTCGAACAAATTATTTGACTTAGATTCTTCTCTCATTCTCTTTTACAGGGCAATTATTGTCACCTTATTCGACCATGTCTCCACAGTATAGTGCTCATGCCTGAGAAAGTAAACCTTAACTAGTGGGGACAGTCTCCAAGTATGGGCTAGCATATAAGAGACTCAGAAAATTATACTTAGAAAATTACTCATTAATGAAACTATTTATTTGTATTTAATACAGATTAAAGACTTTTGGAATCTTTCTTTTTGCTCCAAACTTGAGAAATCCCTCTCTTCTACTAAAAGACTCTTCGACTCATAGAGCTCTGGCTAGGATTGGCTACGTAGCCTAACACGATAGGTAACACAGCTCTAGATCTCTTCCTCCCTTCTTTTCCTTATAGAGAAGCTCCTTATTCTACTTCTTCTCCTTAATTCCTTTCTCAAAGCTTAAAATCTACATTATTAGTGGAAAGCATTTGTTTTTCTTTTCTCGATCCTATTTTATTTCTTGGTTTAGATTTTTTTCTCAATATCGAATAAGCCGGAACTAGGAAATTCGCATTTGCAGATGCATGCAATGGCTTCCTTGGCACATTCTAGAAAAACGTTAATGATCAGGATGACCACAAGAGAAACTAAATCTTTTACTGCCATTTTTGAAAGGTATATCAGGAGAAGTTTGGCACCCACATCCAGCTTATTGCCCCATCAATGCAGATACGCATAGTTCTTGTTGATATCTTCAGTCATTGTAGATCCTTGTAAAAGGCTTTCTATGTTATTATTTTCCCAAACTTCTCCAATTGATCATTTTTCAAAGCTACAAGAAAAAGTTACAATAAGATGTCTATAAATACGCACCATTCAACACAAAAGATTAAGGAGACGTTTCGTTCAATATTATCTTAGTGTTATGTTATATAATTTAAGGGAGCGTTTGGTTCGTTGTTATTTTGGTGTTATGTTATGTAATCTAGATATCATGATATCTAGATGTCATCTTTTGACTAATAATTTTACAATCTAATTGAAGATTATTTATAGATATTATTAAACTAAACAATTACTTTCTCTACATAACATAACATAACAGTAAGATAACATTAAACCAAATGCTCCCTAAGGCCTTGTTTGGCATGAAGCCAAAAATTGACAAAAAAATATCTTAATAATATTTTAAATTTATTATAAATTTTAATAATTTTATTTCACATCCAACACAAATTCCAACCTTAAAAATCAACTTTATTTCACATCCAACACAAATTCCAATCTTAAAATCAACTTTATTTCACATCCTACACACCTCTCAATATTAAAATAAATTTCTTTCCCATCAACTCTATAAAATAAAATATTTTCTCTTTCATTACCCAAATTCATCCTCCAACCAAATAAGCCNAATGATTTAAAAAATTTATTTATTATTATTGTTGTTGTTTTTTAAATTAGTACCATTTTGGTCTTGTTTTGATCCTGTTTTGGTCCTTGCGCCAAACAGGGCCTAAATGTCATTTTTTGACTAATAATTTTATAATCTAATAAATTTTTTTTTTTGTAGATGTCATTAAACCAAACAATTACTTTCTTTACATAACATAACATAATATCAAGATAACATTGAACCAAAAGCCCCCTAAGGAATACGTTTAAGGAGTGTTTGGTTCAATGTTATCTTGATCCTATGTTATGTTATCTAGAAAAAGCAATTGTTTGGTTTAATGACATATATAAATAATTTTCTATAATATTATAAAATTATTAGTCAAAAAATGACATCTAAATGTTATAACATCTAGATTATTAGTTCAATATTATTTTGATGTTGCGTTATATTATCTAGAGAAATAAATATTTAGTTTGACGATATCTTTAAATAATATTTTAAAAAATTATAAAATTGTGACTTATAAGATGACATCTAAGTGCTTTTCAGCAATTCGCAAGATTTTTTTCTCCTATGCTTATGTTGAGGTCAGGGTGATCGGCTCCGGTTAATAGTTTTGAAATATAAAATTTGAAACACAAATCAAACTCATCGATTAAAAAATCTAAATCGATAATGACCTAATAGTTAATGGGCTATTCAGTTAACCACAACTATCGATTTTTAATATTGAAAAATATTTACAGTAATATTAAATATAAACATTATTAATACTATTCTTACATTTAATAATTTGGTGTTTAATATTAAAATTTTAAATTAATACTAGAAAGTTTTAATGCTAACCCAAGTATATAAAAGATAACACGTTTAACATGTGGATAGTTGATTGAATATTTTTATATATGTGCTAACATGCAAATAAATAGAAATAAGGAAAATATATTTCACATTATTACTATTTATAAATTTACAACTAACTATGATAATTTAATTAAATTTAATAAAATATTCTAGTACAATATGTTAATATATTTGATAAATGATTTCGATTGATCGTCAATTTTTTATAGTAATAAATTGGAACCATCGATTTCTATAAAATAAAAGCCTAATCTTGTCGTATTGGTTTGATTAGCTAAATATTTAGGTTCGATTTATTCGTATTTGATTCGATTTTTTAGTTTTTGATTTTTTCCTCAACCTTAGTTAAGGCTTATTGGTTTTTTGTATTGTTTTGCAATTGCCTAAATGCTATTAAAATTTAACTATTTTATATATTTAATACTTAAATCTTCAATATTATGTATTAGTCAAAAAAATTATATAAAAAATTATAATATTTGTTAGAAATATATATATATATATAATAATTTTGTGATATAATTTATGTATAAGTTATAATTTTGATATGATTTTTTAATTAATGTATAATATTAAAATTTTAATATCAAATATATATAATAATTAAATTTTAATGACATATGTAATTTTTTACACATGAAATTATTGGAGCTCCTCTTTACCTCTGTTTTTTTTTTGGAAATTTTTAATATAAAAATCTATATGTAATTCTTTCTTTCTCTTTCTTCTAATTATCAAGTTATTTAACATTTAAAATATTACTTATTAAGCCATGTTTTTAAAAAATATTGTATTTTTTTCATTATCTTCATTTTTCTAAAAGACATAATTTCCACATTTTCTACAATATCATAATATGAAGAATAAAAAGAAATGTATAACGACATATACGGCCTCGTTTAGTTCGAGCTTTTTTTTAACAAGAGAAAAAAATATTTTAGTTTTTAAATTTAATAGGAGAGAAATTTATCGTAATATTAGAAAGTATGTAAAATGTGAAATAAAGTTAATTTTTATAGTTAAAATTTGTGTTAGGTAAAATTTTGCCTCGAACCAAATGAGGCCGTAAGGTAAGTAAATTGTAACTTGAGATCACATCCTTCTGTAAATATCGAAAATTTTATGTTAAAAAAAAAAAGCTATGTAATTTAAGAATAGAATGCCACTCAAACTGGATATCGTTTTTGAGCCATAGTTTTATTTTCTTATTGGGCCTATTTGTCAACGGCCCATTTGAACTAAAAGGCCCATATAAATATATTATAACATCGCTCTGAGGTCTGTGAGGTTTACCCTTCTTAACGTGGTTGCTTGAAGTTTTTTTTTTTTGTTGATAATAGGTCGCTCAAAGTTTTGATTTAGACCATGGTTTTAAAACTCGACCGAAATGACATAGTTTTGGTAGTTTCAATTGAAATCGATCCAAAAAAGCTACTGAGATTTGGTTTTAGCTGAAACTCAATAGTTTTGACAGTTTTAACTGGGTTTCAGCTTCAACTGTCGAAACTCAATCGAAACTATTTAACTTATTTTTCTAAAAAAAATTATATTCAATAACTATTTTTTTAATAAATTTAATTTAATTTTATAAAATTTAAATAATTTATAGAAAAATTGAAACTATCGATATCGAAATTAATGAAACTATCAAAGCTGCTGAAACTGATACTTTCATCTTGTGACCAAAATCAAAAATTGAGATTTAAGTTTTTTATTTTGACGTGATAAACATTTTTGTGACTTAACTCACGATTATAAATTCATAGATCACATTAGTTGACTGACATGTGCATGTACATTAAATCTAATAAAAATTGAATACCAATTAAAAAGCATGTTTAATCACATATACTTAGAGGTCAGAAGGTGAGCAGGAATATAATTGAAATTTGATTTTAATTTAAAAGAACAAATTCAAACTATTCTGAAATAGAAAGAAAAAAAAAAGCTTGAGTTTGATTTGATCATCTAGTACTTGGCTCTTGATCTCCCCTTGATTCTACTTTACAAATTAAATAAATACATATATATAATTTGGAATTTTTTTTTACTTATTATCTCCTTATTCTTTTTAACCAAAGCAAATAAGAGATAAATCAGGAAAGATAACCAATGGCAATTTAAAACTTCATTTTATAAGTTTTATCATTGAATTAAAAAATATAAAAAGTCATCTACTTATGTATTGTCAAAAATTTTAAATATTATATATATATAAATACTTTTAGAACTTTCTCTAACACCCCTAGTCGAACAGCTCTCGTCGAACAGCCCTAATTGAACAGCTCTTCAAGGAGATATCACTAGATCGTACCCTCCATACTGCTATATTAACTCAGCATTTAAGGCGGCATGGGAGCCCACTACCTAATCGTTCTTTGCAGGAATATGTGTCAGACGTGACAGACTGTACCTATTATGTCCCCTCCTCTCTAAACTATAAATAAGGGAGATGAGGAGAAGCTCTCTCATTTTTTTCTCTCTAGAGATCGCTCTCTCTTTCTCTCTTATACTTATTCTCTTATTCAGTTTCTATTTAGAGACTCTTAAGCTTTGTAAGAAAATGTATTTTGTATCATGGTTTTTCCCCCGGATGTTCGGATTTTCATATAAAAATTATCGTCTTATTTCATTTTATTTTGACATATTTTTTGCATCAACAAATGCCCTAAATATAAAATATCCAAATGCAACAACAAAGATGATAAAAAATTATCAAAACAGAAGACTTCTATAATTTGGAGGACTAGCATGACATTTTACTTTTCATTTCTGGCCTATGGCTTCTTTTTCGATCCCCTTGATTCAAATCTGGGGGCCGAGGCGTGACCAGAATTAAATTAATAAAAATATTTATAATAATATTTGTGGTAGTTATGTCTCACACATTAATTAATGGCTGACTTCTTCCTTCAATCAATGTGCGGATGAGTAGTACTCATTCAATGTAAAATTAGTGCAAATTTATTCTAATTTGCTGAATTTTATTTCAGTTAAAGAGAAATTCATTTCAGCCCCAACAAATATTTTTAAAATCCAAATTTTATTAGAATTTTTCTGTAATATTTATGCAATGATAATATCATATAAATAAAAATATTTTTTTATCATAATGTCATATAAAAATTCTAATTAAATTCAAACTTTAAAATATATAACATTTTTTTTAATTAAATATAATTATAGCTTAGAATTATATATATATATATATATAGAAAAATTTATATGGAGAATATTTTAATTATAAAAAAATTACATGTTTCTCTATTAAATATAAAATATTACGTATATTACACTAAAATCTTATAAAATTATAAATTTTAAATTATTTTTTGATAAAATAGCAATATTTCTCAAATTATGAATCTTAAAATCATAATTTATAATTCAAAATATTAAATGTTATGATCTAAATATTTTAATACTAAAAATTAGATCTTAAATCTCAAAGCATAAACTTTAAAATAAATACTATTTATTTAGTAAATTTGTTATGTAAATTCTAGTGAGTTTAAAGCCTCTATAATAGACTTGTAAATTATAAATAATAAAATAAAATTCATAAAAATACATCATTAATTTAATTATAAATTTTTTTAAAAATATCATATGAAATATAATTTTATAAAATTTTAATATGACACATATAATATTTAAATTTTATAATAAAATATATAAATTTTCTTATATAAGATATTGTTCGTATAAATCTCATATATATGTATGTAAAGATGTGGCTCAACTGTAAGTCATTAAAAGTAAAATTGATCTAATTTAAATTTAACATAAAATCACATATATAGTGGTGCTCAAGATTTTAGGCTCGAGTTGGCTTGATTCTGCTAGAGAGTAATTCAGGACATTAAAACTTTGAAAATAATACATTAGGAAGAAACATTTTGAAGAAGTAAGACGAGCTGCATAATATTCACCAACAAAATAAATAAAAAAATTTCATAAAAAAGAATTGAATTTCTTGTACAGTAAAATGCACATAAAATCAATAATAATTACAATTTTTTGTAGAGCATGTACAATTGCACTTGACGAATAAATCAACCTTTACTCAAAAAATCAAACCTAATTGAATTAGTGAATGCCACTAATCCTCATTCCACGTGTCAAAACTCCAACCCCTTCGTACCAAATACCATCCGAACATAGTGTCACCGAAACCAATAGTGTTGTCGCCTTCAGCAGCCCTCCGCCTCCCTCCAGGCGAGATAAACCAGACCCGCGAGGTACTGCGTGTAAGCCCCTGCAACGACCAGAACATGAAACAGCTGATGACTGTGTCCGGCGAGGTCGAACTTCCCCGGCAGCCACCGCTCCGGCACCCTCGCTGCGTACACCACCACCCCCATCCCGTAAAACGCCCCCATCAACGCCTCGTATCCCGCCGTCACCGCAGCCTCCGGCCGGTCGCCGAACGCCAACATCTTGTGGGTGATCGGTAGCAGGCCGGACGCCCCCATGCAAGCAAAGAGCACCGCCCGGACTGGCCGAAACTGCGGGGAGTCGAACACCGGCATGAGGGAGACGACGGCGGTGGCGGCGCCGAAAATCGTGATGGAGCCGAGGTAAAGGTCACGGAAGAAGGGGTTGCAGGCGAAGGAGTAGTAGACTAGAGGGTAGAAGGAGGAAACAATGAGAGCGGAAATGCCGGCGAAGTCCAGGCGGAGCATGAGGTAGGACGTGCGGGCGGAGTGGCAGGAGAGGAGGTGGCAGCCGCTGCTCATCAGGAGGCAGAACATCGCGCCGGCTAAGTAGAGGTAGAACGGCCACCGGGGGACTGGCTGCACCTCCACCATCTCCGGCGAGGTCGTGATCGGAGCTATGTAACTGTAAATGTTAGACGAATTGCTTGCTGCCAGCTGCGCGTTGGCGAAGTTATTATATGCGCCGACAGGGAAGAGCGAGGCTGCGTAGGCGGTGAGTAGGAGGAAGATGAAGAAGCCGATCAGATGCCTGCAAGACGAGAAGGAGATTATTGAGTAAGATCGATGTTTGAATTAATGTTAGAATATAAAATTATTTATGAATTTTGTTTTATAGTGAATGAGTTATAATTTTTAAAATTTTAAAATAATTGATAAATAAACATTTAACGTAAATCATAACTCTCAATTTTTATAGTATATTTAAAATCTAAAATAAATAATTATGCTAAACTCTTATTAGAATTTAAAATTATTTATTAGTTATAAGTTAAATTTTAAAATAGTTGGCAAATAGAAATTTAAAATGACTCTCAATTTTTTAAATATAATTTAAAATTAGTAATTATGTTAAACTTTTATTAAAATATAAAATTATTTGTTAGTTATAAATTAAAAGTTTAAGTTTTTATGTCAATTAATAATTAATAAAAAATTTAATAAGTGAGAAAAATAGGGATTATGTATACTTACGTCCAAATATTTAGGGTTTCATTGTGGATGGAAAAGATGCTGAGAATGGTATGCTTGAGTGGCCATTCGGAGCGGTAGTAGTTTTGGATGAACTCATTGTGTTTGAGAAATTCTGGCAGCGAGTCGTAGTCAACCAGCTCTAACTTGGGATCTGAGGGCGAAGCGGTGATCTTCTTGTTTTGGCACTTTTTGATTTCTCGAGGGGAGATTAGAAACTGAGCCGCTGACTCTGAAAAGGAAAAGGAGAGCTTGGAGCTCACCGGCGAAGAAGCCATTGCTGACGCATCGAAGCACATTTTGTTTAAATAGATGGGAACTTGTGAGGGAGAGAGAGAGAGAGAGAGAGAGAGAGAGAGAGAGAGCTTTGCTGCTACTGCCGATTTAGAAGATGATGAGCTGCTTGAATTACGAGGAGGAAGGGGGAGTATTTATAGTTGAGGATATGAAGTAGTTGACTGTAGACTTTAGACCGCGTTGTAGGAAGTTATGAGGATGGTGGAGGAGAGAGAGAGAGAGAGAGAGAGAGAGAGAGAGAGAGAGAGAGAGAGAGAGAGAGAAGGGTGGGCCGTGGAGGTGGAATTTGGACACAGGGTGGAATTGGTCCAGTTGTGCGGATGGGTCAACCGTCGGCGAGTTACCGTTAGCGTGGACCATTCAAAATACTTGGTCATAATTTATAATAGGAATTTTTTCATGTACGTCATAATAAATTTACATAATTATATTTAATATTCAAATTTTGTAAATTATATACTAAAAAAAAATTATTATAAATTTTTTTAAAATAAAATAATAGTTAACTTTAATTGAGCTAAAATGACTCATAAAAAATTACTGATATTTCATCTTATATATATATATATATATATAAGTTTGACGATTAAGATAATTTCTCAAATTTAATGAAATATTCCACTTAATTTATATTTTTTATGTTAATAAATTCTCATGTAAGTCTCATGTTTATCCTCACAAGCTTTTTGATTGCAATTACTATTAAGAAAAAAAATGTCACGTCAACCAAACCTAATATGTGATAGGTTTAGGTAAATTTATTGACTGGTCGGTCACTTGAATTACATTTCTGAATAGATTTGGAGGATTTGCTCAAGTCATGCCTCAGAGCCAAATAATTTGGAGCTAGTCAAACAACGTCAAGTGAATAAATTCCTTTCAAGTAGCATTTTATAGTTTTGCTCTTATTGAATGACACCCAACATAGGGGCAAAGGAGGAGGTACTCATCAAAGCTCGACATAATAGGTAGCGTGGGTGGTTATCCCACATCGCCTAGTAGTTCAAATATTAATGAGAGCTATTTAATCCCACCTGCTTTTTTTTAATCATAATTATAAGTACTGACATTTATGATGAAAAAGGAGATAGAAAATCAATAATTTCGCATTTGAACTTTTAACAACCCTTCTTTACAAAAAGAGGCTCTTAGGTAGCAATGTTAGCCTGTTTTTAAGTTATTCGACTTCAAACTAATCTGACTGTTTAGCTAGCTTTTCTCAATAGATCTGACTCCCCTTAACACAACAAGTAGCTTGCCACATTATTTCTCTTCTCCTTCTAGTGAGACCTTAGGAGAAGCTCTTTCTCTCTTTCTTTCTTCATCTTATTCTTATATTTCATTCTAACTGTTTTTTTCTCTTTCTTTTTTTATCTTATTCTTATATTTCATTCTAATCATTTTTTTATTATTAATTTTAGTTTGAAATTTTCCGCTCAAACAATTATGCAGGTGAATTTCACAGGAAATTGTCGTATGTCTTATTGATTAGTTGGGTCATCTAGTAATTAAAGATGCTAGTTGGCAACAATGGCGGAGCCAAGATCTCAGCTCAAGGGGGTCAGATGAGGTCAATAATTACGGGAAGAAGGAGAAGCGGGAGATCAATTTGGAGTAGCAGGCCAAGCAAAGATTATTGAACGAGGCACTGACTCGATAGAGAAAACTAGATGGAGGCAACGGTGATCAACGGGAACCTAACGACGGAGGCGACGTGAATTGACTAATAGCGATACAAAAGTTAAAGAGAATCGATGGAGGCAACTCTGATTGATTGCAAGGATTTCACTTTGAAGAAGAGCCTGCTCAAGTGGTTAAAGAAGAGAAGTGAGCAATAGAGTGCGATAGGAAATATAATACATAATTAATAATTAATTAAAATTATTATTATATTATGATATATATAATAGGGTAAATGGCATCTAGAATTATGAGGTTTGAAGAGCGTTGCAAATTAGTTCAAATTTTTAAAAACTTTTATTTGGGTTCTGAGATTATGAAAGTACTGTAGTTTTAGTCCTCTTTTAAAATGTTATTATTTTCAATAATTTTTGATTAAAAATATGAAATTTGATCTTTTTTTATTACTTTGATTCATTTACATATTTAAAAGTTCTATTACAACTATCTATTTTTATTATTTTTTTAAAAATTTAATAAAAATCTAAAATTTAATTTTTCTAATTTCTTTATTTCTATACATTAAAAAAGTAAAAATAAAAAAATACAAATATTAATATTTTAAAATTATATTATAAAAAATCATAAAGTTAACAAATATGACTAATAATACAATATATTTGTAAAACAATAGCAATTAAATCTTAATTGAAATCAAAATTGTAGAGTTTTTGTAATTTCATAAACTAATATTAAAGTTTTTAAAAAATTAGAATCAATTTGAAATGCCTATTTGTTTTCAAGGTCTTAAATATAATTTATTATATATAATAAATTTATAGAATATTTTATATAAAAAAAATTATGGAGAATTTAGGGGGTGCAATTGCAGTACCCCTTTAATTGCACTCCCTTATTTAAAGCTAGATCTGCCACTGGTAGGCAGGGGGGCTATTAAGAAGTCATGAATATTACAACTGAGGTGGAATTTGCTTGATATATGCATCACTCGGTTTAATAAAAATAAAATTTAACTTGACAAAATATCGAATCAATAGATAACTTTTGAGTTAAGTACCATACACCGAGATTTGAAAAGGGTTCAGGAGCTAATACAGTAAGGAACGAATCTTATAGCAAAAATAGGAGAAACTCTGTGCAGAAATAAGTTCGTGGAGAATCTCAAAAAATTTTGGAGCCCTCAATATTTGCTAAGTGGATGAGGCATAATCCTGTAATCAATTTTATACTCCATGGGTTTGAGACTGTGGCTCAGCTTGGCTTGGTTCAAGAAATGGTGTAGCCCATATTAAACAATTCTATTTGATTCAATGTGGCACCATTGGGCAACTTTATATAAACTTTATTCATAATATGTTTTTATATTTTCATTATCTTTTCTTTCTACCAAAAAGATCATGTAACCACATATAAGTAAAGGATAAATACATGTGAGCATACCTAGAAAGGAGAATAAAATGTTCACATGTATATTTTTGGATATTTTATATATAAACAGTAAGTTTTCTTATATATTCAAGTTATCTTCTCTTTTATAAATATGAATAAATATACTTCTTTTGATGATGTGATGCCTTGTTCAAAGTAATTATATGTAAATAATAAGTTTTTGTAATATGCAGTTTGTTTTTCATTTTACATATATATGTTACCTCGTGATCTACAAAGCGACATCTGGAATGTACATGTGGAGAGCAGCCTCAGTGACCAGTCGAACGGTCAAGGCGAAAGGCAGATAATCTCCCCGAAGGCGAAAAATATCAAGTCGAAGATCCTTCAAGTCGAACATCCGTACCGGTGCGGACCGCTCGATAGGACGTAGAATGGCCCCCTTGCGCGTTATTAAAAGAGGCATAGTCTACAACAAGCGTCGTACATCCGTACCAGTATGGCCGGCGGTCTACAGGATAGAGGGACAGTCCTTGAAACTTCTTAGGCCATCCCACACTTCAGGGTCATAAGAAATTCAGGCTATAAATTGTAACCCAAAAGAGGAGAGGAGATCTCTCTTTTTAGGGGTTCTGGATCTGTTTCAAGAACCCTTCCTATTACCTCTGTAATGTACTTTTTCGACTAGTGGAGTTCCCTTTTAAGTCGCCCAGAGCGACGCCTTGGTTTTCCGTCTAACCGGTTTCCACGTCTAAAAATATTGTCTACTTTTGTTATTAACAATATATATATATATATATATTCTATTTATGCTTATGCAAAGTAGCATGTTGAAGTTCTTAGTTAACAACTTTACTTATAGAGTATTTAATTTAATATTATCTAAATATTATATTATCAAAAAAAATTAAATATTTAGCTTGATAACGTATATATAAAATCTTATAAAATATTATAGAATTATTACTTAAAAGATAATATCAAGATATAAAAATATCTAAATAATATATATATAATGTAATATCAATATAATATTAAATCAAATATATTTTTAATAAATTTGCTATCAATAGTAGCCCAAAGTAACTTTGAAGTAGAATAATTAATTTCTCTCTAATACAAAAGATATCAATATCCTTTTTATGTTACATTAAATTCCTTATTATGTTACATTAAATTTTTTTAGGCAATTTCTATTTCTTATTTAGGGTTGTAAAAATAAACCTCAAATATATTGATTATTACTAATGATTTCTTGTCTAGAATAGACCAGCATTTTAATTTCATTTGGTTGTAGCTGCCCAACAATAATTTATTATTAAACATAAAAAAATAATAATTTATTAGATTAATATAAGTGAACATAGATTGTCATTTTTTCATATGAATTACTTTTGAAATTAATGAATATCTTCCTTCTCTTTTGACCTCTTACAAGTTCCAAGTTTCAAACCTTGACAAGATATAACAGATAAAGCCCCTATTTCTTGACTTTCTCCATTGGCCAACTTCTTTTCCTTCAGTCTGGTTTGACAATGGCTATAATTTTATTTTATTTTTTGATAGAAGACAGTGGCTATAAAATTAATGGGGGAAGATAGTCCTCACACAAAGACCTAAATAAGATTTATGAAACTTTATATGTATTAAATAATATAAGATTATAAACTTTTTTATGAACATGCCCAAAATTAGAAATAGTAGCCCACACTCGTTGCACACAGTCGGCTGTTTGTTTGTAAATTTAAATTTAATGAGTGTGTTTGTTTGTAAGGTTAAATTTAAGAAAGTTAAAATTAAATTTGAATAGAGATATTTTTTTTATTGAAAGTTATGAATGATGTGAAATAAAGTTAGTTATTATGTTGGGATATGTGAGTTATATGATATAAGTTAGTTATTATTTTAGTAATATGTGTAGGATGTGAAATAAATTTAATTTTTAATATTAAATTTTATGTGTGATGTGATATGACTGGTTAAAATTAAACTAAAAAATAATTTTAAACTCCTAGACAAACGGGGCTATTATAAGATTAAAATTAAACTTGAATAAAAATATTTTTTTATTGAAAGATGTAAATGATGTGAAATAAAATTAATTATTATATTAGGATATGTGAGAGATGTTATATAAAGTTAGTTATTATGTTAAGATATGTGATGAATGTGATATAAGTTAGTTATTATTTTAGTAATATGCGTAGAATGTGAAATAAAGTTAATTTTTAATATCAAATTTTATATATAATGTAATATGTCAAGTTAAATTTAATTTCAAAACAAACGGAGCGGGTGTTGGAGGATTTTCCCCAAATAGCTTAGCCCCTCAATAGTCTGAAGCCCAGAGGCCAACACCAATGAGAGTTTTTTTTTGATAAATTGCATCTGGGCATCTATATTCGAAAGTACATTATAAATTGATCCCTATTTTTTTAAAATTTTGATGTGAATCACTGAGGTCGTTAAAGCTTTGATTCTAATTAAGACATAATTATTAATAATATTATTAATTATATCATAAAATTATTTTTAATTATTAACTTTTTAGATTTTTAGAATATAATTTTGAAATAATAATATTTATATTTTAAATTTTAAATTTTTAGAGCATAAAAAATAAAAAATAAGATAAATTAAAGTTAAATAATTATAGAAGGAGATAAGGATAGAAAGATGTAATAATTTTTTAAAATATGTAAATTTTTCAAACTAGTTAAAAAATAATCTAATATTATGTTTTATATTAAAAGAAAATTAAAATGCTTTCATAATTTTAAAGACTAAAGTTGAAATTTTGTAGAAGGTAGGACCGATTTGTAGCACCCTCCCAGTTTCAGAACCCGAATACAATTTACTTTTTTTTTATTAGAGCCCAAGTTCAAGGTTTTAAAAATCGGACCGGACCGGCCGGTTCAACCGGTCGAACATTGAACCGGTCAGCCAACCGGTCCGGTTTAATTTTATAACCGGATCCGCTTAAAACCGGCCAGAACCGGTCAAAACCGCGGTTCAACCGGTCAACCGGTGAACCGGTACGGTTGGACCGGTTGAGTTTAAAAAAAAAAAAAAAAATTCTAAAGTCTGGGTCCCTAACTCAGCCTCTGTTATGCGGCCTCTACTCGGGCGACAGTCACGAACTCGCGATTTCTCTTGCCTCGTACTCTCCTCTTCAGCCTCCATCTTTTCGAAATAATTTAGTATTTTAGTATTTTAGCATTTTAGTGATATGAAATGATGAAATGATTTAGTATTTTAATATTGATAAAACATACATTTGTTCAGATCTTTTAATGATGTACTAAATATTATACTCAATTTGAAATTTGCGAATATTTTGTTGGGTTATTGTTAGTTCGATTTGCTCGAAATTATTTTTTGGCTTATTGACATAAGATATTATTTGTTAAATTCAATTATTAAATATTTATTTTATGTCTAATTATTGTGTTGATGTGTGAATAATATATATCTTAACTATATTTATATTATATTTTATTAATTTTTTTAATTTTTACTTCATTCCGGTTCGACCGCGGTTTGACCCCAGTTCAACCATTGAACCTTTTACCTTTCAGTCTACCGGTCTGATTTTCAAAACTTTGCTCAAGTTAGATAATAAAATGATTTCAAATTTTAATAATTAATTTATTTATCAATAATTGTATTTCAAATTTAATTTTTTTTAAAATTCTAATTTTTTATATATAATAATTTAAAAGAAGAGTACTACATAACTCCCACAACTAATCCTAAAAAGTTTTAAAATCATTTAATATTAGTTTTATTCACTAATTTAAGGATAATATATTATATTATTCTCTCAATTATTAACTAAAATTAATAGTAAAAAATCTTAAAATTTTTGAGAATTAGTTGTGAAAGCTTCATATCATTTTTCAATTTAAAGTGTTTACTAATAAAACACTCTGTTTGGTAATAAGAAAAAAAAGAAGATTTAGTTATAATTTTTAGTGATTTTTGAAAAATGTGTATGATGTGAAATAAAGTAAGTTGGTTATATTAAAAATTGTGTATGATGTGAAATAAAGTTGATTGATTTATTGAGAATTGTGTTGGATGTGAAATAAAGTGATTGTTTAATGTTGGAATTTGTGTGAGATGAGATATAAAATAATTTTTTAAGTTTTTTTAAAATAAATTTAAGATTTTAATCATGAGTAATTTTAGTCATAATTTTTAGTCTATTGCCAGGGCCTAAAAGATGAAAAAAAAAAAGGAAGGAAATGGGGAAAGTAAAAAAGTCAGCTTTCATTCCGCAGCAACCCCGTTTTTGTGACCAGACTAAAGTGGCGCCGCGCCGCCGCCGCCAGTTGATAACCCTAAATATCGCCGCCGCTACCGCCGCCGGCGTCGTCGCGGCGTAAAACCAAAAGTCAGCTTTCATTCCGCAGCATGGAGGGGTGCCCGCCTTCTCCGCCCAGCGTCAACGAATCATCGACGGCGGCGGTGCCGCTTGGAGAATCGTCCTCTTCCGACCTTGTTTCTACCGTCTCCTCCATCCTCCTAGTCGCCCAGAACCCTAACTCTCTCCCCCTAGATCAAACCCTCGCCCCTCTCCTTTCCCGCATCTCCCCTGCTCTCCTCCCTTCAATATTCTCCGCCGCCGGCTCCTCCCCCTCCCTCTTCTCCGCCACCCCCCTCCTCCATTTCTACCAGATCTGCCGCTCGCGCTTTCCCTCGCTTTCTTCCGATGCCTCCGCCCTCCTACCTTCTCTCCTAACCCTTCTCTTTCCTCTCGTCCGCCTCCGCATGTTCTCCGACCTGAAATCACTTCTTCTCTCTTTTATTCCCATCGACCGCCAATGTCTTCTTCACCGTCGCCTCCTCCGAGTTCCTCCTCGCCCTCTCAATGACCGCGAATATCTCCGCCTCCTCCTTGACATCGCCGTCTCATCCTACTCCGAGCTTCGACGGCCTCATCTCGCTTCCCAGCTTTTCCAGAGCATGAAACGGCGCCGACTCCGCCCTTCCATCCTCACCGCCAACGCCCTTCTCTCCGCCCTCGTCCACTCCTCTTCCCCACCTTCTGTTCCCCTCTCCGTCTTCCACGCCATGGTCTCCCTCGGAGTCGCCCCCACCATTAACACCTTCAACATCCTCGCCCACGGCTTTGTCTCCCGTAATCACTTCCGTGATGCCCTTGTCTTGTTCCCCACCATGGAAAACTTTGGCTGCTCGCCGGATACCATCACCTACAACACCATCCTCGACGGATATTGCAGGAAGGGCATGCTACAGGAGGCTCGCGACCTTCTTGCTAAAATGAAGGGGAAAGGTCTGTTGCCGAATCGCACCACCTACAATACTCTGATTTCTGGATACTGTCGGATTGGGTGGATGAAGGAGGCAACCAAGGCGATTGAGCTCATGACTAGTTCAAATTTCCTGCCTGACCTTTGGACCTACAATATGCTTATCTCTGGCATGCGTCGAGAAGGCCGGATCGATGAAGCTTTCAGGATAAAAGATGAGATGGTGAAACTAAATGTTATGCCTGACACTGTCACGTATAATACTCTAGTTAGTGGATGCTTCCAATGGCGGTGTGGTAGTGAAGCTCTTCTAGTCTTGGAGGAGATGAAGACTAAAGGGTTAAAGCCAAACTTGGTGACCCACAATATATTAGTGAAGGGATTGTGCAAGGAAGGGAAGATAGAGGAGGCCATTACGAATTTGAAAAGCATGGAGGAAGAAGGCATTGCCCCTGATGTTGTTACTTATAACACTTTGATTAGTGCGTATTGTAGATTAGGAGACATGGCTAAAGCTTACATTTATATGAATGAGATGGTTGGAAGAGGTCTGAAGATGGACACTTTCACTCTTAACACTGTTCTGAAAAATCTCTGCAACGAAAAGAGATTTAATGAAGCTTGCGAACTTCTTCGAAGCCCTCCAAAACGTGGGTTCATTCCCGATGAGGTGAGCTATGGCACTGTGATAAATGCTTATTTTAGGGAGGAGAATCCAGAAGAGGCAATGAAGCTTTGGGAGGAGATGGGAAAGAAAGCCATTGCGCCAAGTGTAGCTACCTATAATACTGTGATTGCTGGACTCTGTAGAGGCGGTAGGATGGAGGAGGCCATTCAGAAATTGAATGAACTTATGAAGACGGGGTTGGTGCCAGATGACACCACCTACAACACAATTATCCATGCTTTTTGCCAAGGAGGGGATTTGGAGAGAGCTTTCCAGTTCCATAACACGATGGTGGAGAATTCCTTCAAGCCGAATATCATTACTTGTAATATCATTATTAATGGACTTTGCCAAAAAGGTATGGTGGCAAAGGCACTAAACCTTTTTGAGTCATGGCTTTCTAAAGGGAAAAAGGTCGATGTTATCACATATTATACTTTAATTAAAGGATTGTGCACGGAAGGAATGATAGATGCTGCTATGAAACTTTTTGATGACATAAAGGATGAGGGGTTATGTCGTGATGTTCACACATACAATGCGATTTTAGTTCCTTTGACTGATGCGGGAAGAACTGAAGAGGCCCAAAGTATATTGTCAAAGTTATCTGAATCTAAAGAACTTGCCAAGCACTTTCCTTGGTCCTCAGTTGAAGGGATTGTTTCAAAAGAGGGCTTTCAAGGAGAGCAGGAGGATAGAGATTGTGATGAAAATATGGGAGGTCAGGATGCTAACACATCTTCAGAATATTCTTACCAGATAAATGATCTATGTAGCAAGGGTCAGTTCAAAGAAGCAAAACATGTATTGGAAGAAATGATTCAGAAAGGCATACCAATTGAGAGTTCCACATATATCACTTTAATGGATGGTTTTATTAAGAGACAGAAAAGGATGACAAAAGGACCGGATTAGAAATGTTGGTCAAGCCACTTACCTTCCCATAAAACAGACTATACTAGTGTGGAGAATCAGGTGTACATTCTTATAACTAGAGGTGTGCATTCTTATAACTAGAGGTGTGCATTCCTTTTCATGCTTTGTTTTATATTAATCCTCACTATACATTGGTTGAATATTGTGTATATTGTTTAGAATCCTTTTAGAAATATTATGATAGTTCGTTTTTTTGTTCTCAATATTCTATTTGAATTTATACAACTTCTGCAGCTTTTAAGATTTAGGATACAAGGTTTAAAATATTTTCCCCTCAATATGTCAGCTATTGATATAATGATGACCACGATTGTGTAGATTTAAGATTTTTCATATTAATTCTTGCTAACGTAATGTATTGATTGCTTATTCATTAAACTATGCTTATGTCTCTCGATAAAACTAATGGTTATATAAAGAACTAACCTAAGATCTTCTTATAGTAATTCACATAGAACTACTAATATTAGCTTAGTAATTTTTTAGATTGAAATTCTAGGAAACAAGTACTTGATGTTATTAACGTTGATCTATACTTGGTTTCATTGTAAAAATATTATGTATATTGTGTATGTTGTTTAGATTCCTTTTAGAAAATATCATGATAGTTTGTGGTGTTGTTTTTTTTTTGTCAATATCTTATTTGAATTTATACAGGTTCTACAGCTTTTAAGATTTAAGATATAAGGTTTATTATTTTATCCCCTCTGTATGTTAGCTATTGATATGATGATGATCACAGTAGTGCAGATTTAAGATTTAGCATATGAATTCCTGCTAACGTAATTTATTGATTGCTTATTCATTAATCTATGCTTTTGTCTCTTAATAAAATTATAGTTATGTAAAGAACTAACCTAAGATCTATTGATAGGAATTCACATAGAATTACTCATATTAGCTAGCTTAGCAACTTTCTAGATAGAAATTCTAGACGAACAAGTTCTTGATGTTATTAATGTTGATCCATACATGTTTCATTTTGTAGGAAAGATCTTTGCACAAGATAAAGCTAATTCAATGTGAGCAATAGGAATTGCAAGCTAATATGAGTAGGAGATGTATAGTGATCCATCCAACGATGGGCATGATTTTTATCACACTAATTTTAGGCTTAAATGGAAGCATGGTAGATTTGGCTCACTAAAATTAAAGACGATTAGTTTTTATCTTATTAATGTATTAGTAATTTTTTTTAGTTTTTACAACTTTTATGGACTTTTATTTTCTCTAATTTGTTTGGCTGATTAGTCTTTTTTTTTCCAGCAGTGGGGTCCCAAGCTACATAAATAAGCTCTAGATCATTGTAATTAGTAGTTTTTAAAATAATTGAGTAATATTTTCTACTTCTCTTCCCTTTTCTCATTTTATTTCTTTGCTCATCAGTTCTACATCAATTTTATATTAGAGCTTCAGTTTTATTACTTGAGAGGCCTCATTAATTTGGCAATTTGGCTGTTGTTGACGCTTGAATTAGCACCTTCGTTATCATCGTATATGTTGCACCCGCAACCAAAGATCAAAATCAGTAATTTAGTTACATATAAAGCAAATAAAAGAGTAAAATGAAAAGAAGAGTGATTAAGTGAAATAAAAAACAAAGTGGGGTCTTGAATCTGCAGAGGCCCCTTCTGCTTCCTTCTCCCCTCTTTCACATTACTTGAAAGTAGATTCGTAGCAACTACATTTACCTTACATTCTCAATGGTCGTGCTAGTTGCCAACTCCATGTAGCAGCCACAAGTTCGTTCCTTTTGGGCCTATAAGAAGACCTTTACCTTGGTTTTTCTTTTTGAGGGTTGGGGCTTTTGCAACTGCCAACAATATACTTTAACAACGAATCTGCTTCTTCGGTGCACCGCACAACTACTCTCTTCCAATGATCCTTAGAGAGGCTTTTCTTCCTTAGGCTCTCAAGATTCTTATGGATCAAAGCTTCCTTGGCTAGGTGCCATCTCTGGTGATGATCTATTATCTTCTGATACCCTGATAGCCTCACTAAGTCTTAATAAAGCTTCTTTTTTGGTTACGATTCCCATTGTCAGATTATGGCTTTCTACTTCCTTCAGGCGAACTTCTTAGCCAGATTGCTGGAGAAAGCTCTGCCATGCACTGTCTCTCCCTGACATATTAAAGCGAAAATGCATCCTCTATCTTTCACATCCTTGTCATGATTCTCTAGACCTCTTCTTCAAGCTTTCCTAAAATGGCACAATTGATTCCAACGATGGTCCTATGGACTTAGAACCTTTGAATGTATATAATTTTTTCCTTTCCCTATCTTGTCTCTCTCCTCGACATCTTTAGGCCCTGTTTGGTTGGAGGCCAGGCCTGGCCAAAATGGCCTCCAATCATTTTATTAAAAAAAATAATAATAAAAAATTAAATATAATGCGTTAAAAATTATATAGATATAATATAAAATAAATTTTTTATATTAAAATTTATGTATTTAGAATAAAAAATGAAAAAATTGTTTAATAAAATAGTTGGAGGCTATTTTGGCTATAGTCATGGTTAAGATGGCTTCCAACCAAACAGGGCCTTAGTGTGTCGCCCTTGTTAGCCTTGCCTCTGCCATTCTGGCTTTCCTATCCCTGTCATGATTCTCCAAGCCTCTCTTTTCAAGCTTTCTTGAAATGGCACTGTCGATTCTGACGATGGTCCAATGGACTTAGAACCCTTGCAAGTAGATATTTTTCCCTATCCTTTCTCTCTCCTCTGCATCCAAAATTTGATAGTGGATCTTCAATCTTGCCTTTGGGCACTATGATTTTTTTCTCAATTTTAGGCTTTCGACATAAATAGAATGTCCTTGAAATGATTCTGTTATTTTTTTGCAATCCAAATGATTAATTCGATGAATGCCATCTCTCTTTCAAATTTTTTTGGTTCCCCCACATAAGATTATGTTCGCATCTCTCTCGTAAATGGTAGAAATATGTGGCTTGTGGTATATCTTTGTGCGTCCTGATGTCTTTACTAGTGTTTTGGGGCTCCTACTGTCTCTTAGAAGTAAGATTTGTTATATTGATGATAATTTATCTCATTAATATTTTATCAATTTGTTCTTCAATCATTTTATTTTCTACATGATCTTAGCTATCCTACAAAGAACGTTTCCAATAAGCTCCTGTCACGCTGTTGGACGTATTGGATATGAACATGCCTTGGACATGACGGGACATATGTTGGACATGACAAAATGAGTATAATATTTTTCAGGTACCATGTAGGACACATATAGGCACATCAGGGACACTTCTGAGCCCCCTTTCAGACATTTGTGTGCCGCCCTATTCAGCCTAAAGTATTCTTGTTAGGTCTGCTTGTCGTTCTCCATGAAGGAAAAGAAATCTTGTAGATCCTGTGACATTGGAGCCTCTCTCTCTCTCTCTCTCTCTCTCTCTCTCTTCCATGAGGAGCCACGAACCACCAGATATCTCCAAGATGTCTTCTCCTCTGTTTTATTCATCTCTTCAATCCTTTCTTCTTCTCAATATGCAAAAACCCTAAAACTTCTACACATATCTTAGTTTTTCTCTTTTACCGTTTTCCTTCATTTGCCTCTTCTTTATTCTTCTTTTTTCATTGATTTTCCTCTTCCATCATCAATGTATTATTTTGTAATCCTAAATGGTTTTAGACTTATAGTTTCTTGTCTGAATGAAGTTTTGAATGTTTCCAATGTTTACATATTTTGTAGCATAGGTTTTGATGTCAAATATTGATTTTTGACCTTCATTGTGTGCTCTGAACTCATCCTAAAGTATTTAGATGCCCATTTTGCTCCAAAATTTTGGCTGCTTGCATTAGCTTTTTGCTTTAGCTTTTGCTTCAGAAATTTGGATGCTTCAGGTTGAAAGTTTTTGTTCCAGAATTTCTGCTTGTGTCTAGATGCTTTCAGGTTGAAATACTTAAAATTTAGATGAATTTAGGTAAATTTCCAAAACCTTTGATGCTATTAGGTTGAAATTTGAAATGCTTTTAGGTTTAGCTCTAGAAATTTACCTGCTTGCATTAGTATCTAGATGCGTCCTTAGAGGCTTAGCTTCATTGTTTTAGCATTTTGTTGCTTTAGGTTGAAGCAGTGGCTCGGTTTGGTGTAATTTTTCTTCTATTTACACTTCGGTTGGAGTTCTCCATTGCAAAGTTCTCCATACATCTTATCGAATCCTCCGGTCTCTAACCCTTCATCTCATTTCTCTTTTTTTAAATTAGTTTTTTAAAATTTTTAAATTAATTATATTTTTTCTGAGAATATTGTTATTTTCATTTATAAATAATTATCTTGAATTTATAATTAGTTTGTTTTCATTAATTTATGAGTAAATGAACTTAGAAGACACATCGGAAGAATCACCATCTTCTTTTGATGATACTACCTTTTTGTTGAAGTATGTTATCAAAATTGGCAAGGTTGAGTACAAGGATGGAGGAAATGTCACATTCCCACACAGCTTTTATAATATGCACTTCAAAAGGATTTACTATTGGGTTGAAGCACATTTGCTTAAATTATGAGGACATGGAATTAGAATGTGTGCTAATGTGATTTCTATTAGTTGAATAAGTGTAAGTACTAGATTAAGTGTGCATTCTAATGTGCTTAGAGTAGAGGACATTAAATCAAAGAAAATGAGGAATACAAAAAGTTGAAATGTTGTTGGCTGTTATGAAAATATTTTTTACAGGTTAGAGGAACTCATAGACATTAGATGATCTCATTGTTAGATTCTTCTATTCAGTTGAGTTACCTTTTCATGTTGCAACAAATTCATACTTTATTTAATTGATTTCTCTTGTCACACAAAACAATTGTACTGGATATATTTCTTTTGATTATAGTAACGTAAGAACAACATTCTTGCAAAAGGAGAAATTACATATTGTGAGGTTGTTTTGTCTAGTGAGGGATATGTTGAGTGTTAAAGATGTTAGTATTATTTTTGATGGTTGGAAGTAGGGGTGGCAATTTTATACAAAAAACGAAACTCACTCGTATTTTGCTCAATTTGAAATTGACTCGATTTTCTTCCAACTCGAAGTTAGCTCGCTTGAAATAAAATCAATTCAACTCATAGTGGACTCGATATGTGTATAAACATACATATTTAGAATTTTTTAAAATATAATTAAGATATTTCTATAGTAAATATAGTATAATATTTTACATAAAAGAGAGAATATTAGAAATATATATAATTTAAAAGTGAATTTATAATATTATATTTTAGTATATTTAATATGAATAATGAATATTTATGGTAAAATATAGCTTATAATTAAAATTGGTTCAATTCGAAATCAAAAGAAGTTTTGTAGGCTTCAATCGAACTCGACTCAAAATTGAAAATTTCAAATTTGCGTTGATCCCGGCTTGCTCGAAATTAACTCGAAGCCACCCCTAGTTGGAATAATGTTTAAAGGAGACCAATGATAAACTTTATAGTTGATTCGGAGAATAATCTTGTTTTCCTCAAAGCAATTGATCGTGAGGTTGAATACAAAGATAAATTATTTATTGCAGCACTTATGAAGAAAATTATTTATGAGGTAGTGCCAAAGAAAGTGGTACATGTTATTACTTCTAATGCACATTTTTGTAGAACTCTTCATATCTTCATTGTCTCTATTCTCTTACATATTTTGAACTCTGTGTCGTCCATTAAATATTTTACTGAAAAACATATTGGCGGTGTAATTTTTAGATATTATTGTGGAAAATAATTGTTGTCGGGTTGTATATGTTCAAGGTTCTCTTAATACTACGTACTCTATTTTTTTAATATATTAAAATGAACTATTTTGCGGGAATGAAATTTCTTAGTTATTACATTATTATTTTGTAATTATTTTGAGAGATGTAGTCCTGCGGTATTTTGTGATCCGCTGCCCTTTCACCTGCTGATCTCTAAAGTAGAGTTGCATCTATGTTGTTGCCCATCACCTGTAACATAAATCAAATTTTAAACCTTGCTTCTCATAGCTCTTCCCTAAGATGCCATTTGTTAGCCTACCAGTCAAGTAATAGTTGTAGCATAATTAAATGTATTTTTTTTATAGCTAGTTTCTGTACAAATGTTACTTGTTCTTTATAGAATTAATTAGAGAAAATGTTCCATTTTGTTTATGTTTTCTTTAAATTTATGTTGTTTAATCCTCAAAAAAAAAATTATGCTGTTTATTATGTGCTTGAAGTCATTATTTTCTTAGTGGTGCTGACCATAGTTCATAGTTAGTCATTACATTAGTTCTATCTCCACTATTTGTGATCTATTTTATAGAATTTTTTTTTTAACCTGTAAATGCTACATGAGGAATTCATTCTATTTTCTCAAGACTACTCTTTAAAAATCTCTCATCTACTGAATTTTGGCTGCTCTTCCAATTTTTTTTTGAAAGAGTAATTTACTCATTTTCAGGTTGATGAGCAAGTGGAATGTCTCCGGAATAGCCGCTTCCTTCTTTGTCCTCGGTGTTGTTCTTATCAATCTACATCATCCTTATTCGAACCACCCAGTGCATGGACTCGAGCTACCGGCCTGCTATGAATGCTTCAAAAGCTCTAGGTTTTTATTAAATTGTGCTCATGGAACTCTACTAATTTGACTCTTCACGTTTTTTTTTTAGTAAAACTTTCTATAGTTTATCAGAATTCAGAAGGAGCAATAATTTTCTATAATTAAGTAGTCAAAGAAGGATTCCAGTTCGTTCAAGTTCCAAACTTCATTGCAGTTGCATCCAAAACTTACTCAGAATTATTCATTAAAGACTATTCCCAAATCACTCCACATGTCATCTGAGTAAGACGATGGCCCTGAAGGGCTCATTCATTTGATGAAAACTGTCCACATGATCAATCAGATCTTCGGACTCCGGTGGGTCGTCTGCCGGTTTGTTTTGTTTCTTCTATCGATATGATCAAACATAAACGGTCAAAATTGAATTTTCTCTTATGAAAAAGGAAGAAAAAGGCACAGCAAGCTGAGTCATGACTGGTGGATTTTTTAATTAAAAAGTAATTATTTTCTGAAAACTGTCTATGCTCCACTTGCCTGCTTTACAGTTAATTCATCATGTTCTTATATCAAAGTTGTCCTGCATCTTAGCCTCTGTTTCCCATCCCCCCCCTCAGGGGAGGGACAGAAATCCCATTTTGATGAGAAAGATGAAGGCAATAAATGTGCTAAGTATATAAATAGTCATGGTTTATTATTTTGTTGATATTTGATGATTTTTTTCTCTGAATCAAAGTTTTTCATTATCTTTTTTTTTTATGGTAAAATTTTCATCAACTTTATCTTCTGTTTCAGTGTAGAGCAGCATCAAGAATCAAGATTCAATGGCACAGTGCAGCATTAAGGATGAAATTTTTTTACTTGTGCAGGTAAGCAAATCATTTAATCATTCATAGCTTGATCTTAATCGTCAAAATTTGAGTGATAATTGTAATAGGAAGTTAAAAAAATTTAAAGTCTAAAACCTAAAAATCAATCAATAAAAAGACAAATACTTGTTCATCATGCGGGTGGTATCAGTTGGCCTCTTTCCCCCTTGTTCAGCGAAGTCGCCGGAGGCGGAGTCCTTCCTCGACGGCCGGAAAATCTTTTTAATCACTCCGCTCACCGCTCCCCACCCAAATCCTCTGCCTTTCTTCCTATTGCGTTCCGCCGGCGGCGGCGCGCCGCGCAGGACGCGGAAGCTTTCTGAGCGGGAAGACTCCATCTCGGCGCGCTTCTCCTCCGACCACCGGAGGCGGCATCGGAGCCCGGCGACGTCACGCTCCAGGCTCTCGATGCGCAGTGCGGTGGACTCCATGGATGCGCGGAGTTGCGCGGCCTGGCGCTCGGCGGCGCCGTGCTCGAGGATGTTGGCGATGGTGATGACGCCGCTGGCGCTGGTGGTGGTGGTGCTGCTGCTGCTGCCATTGCCGGAGATGGAGGTGGCAAATGCGGTGGGGCGGCGGCGGCGGCGGCGGCTTTGGAGCTGGTCGAGTAGCATGGCCTGGAGAACGAAGCGGAGGGGGAGGCGGGGGTTCCGGACGAGATGGAGGAGGTGATTCTGGGAGAGATTGCTGCTGTTTATCTCGCTGCAGATGCGGGCCTTCTCTTCTTCGCTTAGCTTTTCCTTGTTGAACTGCATAACATTAAGCAAGAAATAAAACAAAATAAAAGATTTTTTTTTTTTAATTTTGCATTTTTGCATGATCCATAGTTATTTTCATGGTTCTTATCATATTGATCTCATGGGTAAATTCAATTAATTTTCATTTCGAAGATTCATGCTCAAGTGTTAACTTTTATGAAAGAGAGATTTGGTAGGATTGTAATCATTTAATTGTATGCATATATTTATCTCATAGCCCATATTTGTTTGACAGTTTAAAATTAATTTGATTTAATTTTAAATAAGTACATCACATCACATATAATATTTAATACTAAAAATTAATTTTATTTCACATTTTATATATATTACCAAAATAATAACTAACTTATATCACATCCCTAGGCCTGTCAATGGATCGGATCATGACTCGATCCGAGTTTCGATCCGATTAAACTCCCAAATGATTTTTTTTTTGACCCGTCAATTCGCCCCGTTTACTGACCCGATCCATTTACAAATAAATGAATCGGATATGGATCACCATTGATTCGACCCGTTTAAAATTCGATCTGTTTATGTAATCTAATTTGCAGTTCATACAGAGATATATTGTGGCTAATTATCTTTTTGTTGGAAGGCTTAAGTAAGAGTGTCACTATAATTAATTAATAAAAAATTCTTACAGATTTTATTAGTAGATTATAGTTTATAGTACTCAGTTTATATTTCACAATATATATGTATATATATTACAAATACTGTTTTTTATATTAAAATTTTTAATTAATTCATAAAAATATAATATTTTTTTTTTATTTTTTTTCAATAAATTTAATATTATTTAAAATTTGATTATGAAAATTACATAAAAATAACTATTTTTATTGTAAATGGATTAAATTCGAAAACCCGAGTTTCGAACCGATTCGATTTTCGACCCGAGAGGATATGGATCGACCATGACCCGATCCGATATATAACCCGATCCAGCATATATGAATTTGGATCCGGGTCGGAGTTAACCCGACCCGAATCCGATCCGTTGACAGGCCTAATCACATATAATATTTAATACTAAAAATTAATTTTATTTCACATTTTATATATATTACCAAAATAATAACTAACTTATATCATATCCGTGACATCCCTCACATATCTCAATATAATAACTAATTTTATATTATATTATTTATATGTTCTAACATAATAATTAATTTTATTTCACATTATGTATAATTTTTAATAAAAAAATATATTTATTTAAGTTTAATTTTAATTATATTAAATTTAAATTTCACAAAAAAATAGGTTTATAATTTTGTGTAGAGATATTTTACTTTAGAGTGGTTATAAAGGGTGATAATACATTTCTTAAAGAGAACTTTCTACATCAATGAAAATTATTGTACTTTTGATTTTTTAGTCTCATTTGGTTTGATTTTTTTTTGTGAAAAGAACAAAAAAAAAATATTTTTAAAATTTAATTAAAAAAAAATATATTTTAATATTAAAAAATATGTAAGATGTAAAATAAAGTTAATTCTAGCATTCGTATTTGTATTGAATGTGAAATAAAATTGATTTTTATAGTTAAAATTTATGTTTAGTTAAAAAAAATACTTTAAATCAAATAAGGCCAAAGAGTTTGGTTTGAACTCTCGATTTATTTGGCACGAGTTAGATCTCAAATAACAGTTGATAAATGACAACATTCTTTTGTGTATATTGCAAATTCAATAAAATTTTGATTGATAAACTTCTATGGAAGTAAAGATGAATATAAAGAAAAGAATAGATAAGATGGTAAATTGCATTCTGGTTGCTAAGGCCGGAAAGGTATTACAAATTAGTTTTAATTTTTTAAATATTTCAATTTGGGTCACTCATGTTACAAAAGCTTTATAATTTTGTCCTAATTAAGATATTATTATTATTATTTTAATTAGTATGCTATAAAATTATTCTTTTTTATTAATTTTATAATTTTTTAGAATATAATTTTAAAATATTAATTTTTATAATTTTTACTTTTAAATTTTTAGTGTAACAAAAAGCTAAGAGATTTGTGAAATTAAATTTTATATATTAATTAAATTTATAAAGATTAGTAAGAATAGAGCGATATAATAGTCATTTAAAATTTATAAATAGTAGAGATTAGTTAAAAATAATTAAATTTTATATTTTCTATTAAAAAAATCAGCAAAAATTGTGAGATTCTGAAAGAGGAATCAAAACTGTAATATTTTTACGATCTCAGGAGCTCAAATTGAAATTTTTAAAAGATTAAGATTAATTTGTAATGCTTATCTAATCTTAGGCACCCAGATGCAATTTACCATAAATAAGATTTATTTGAGACGTAATAGAGAGGTAAAATCATATTTTTTTTAATATCAGTTAGCTACTGATGTACCGTTCACTAAAATTTGTCCCTTACATAATATTTAGTTGAGGTAATTATTCTCATGTCAATCACTGAATAGTGTTCAAAACATCAAAGTACTAAGCACACATTCAGTTAATTTGGTCGAAAGAAATGATTAAAAAATATTTTTTTAAAATATTTATATGTTAAAAAGTCATTTTTAAATTAAATATAATTTTGATCATAAATTGTTTTCATGATTTTTACAAAATGAGAACTTTAATTAAATTTTATAAAATTTGCCAAAGAAGAGTACTGTTAATAAAACTTGATAAAAGTTGCAAATTGAATTTTCAAACCCCACCTCAAGTAATTTAAAAAATAAATTTATATCATGTTATGCCTAAATTTTAACATAAAAATAATTTATATTTATCATATCAAAATTTTTGTAAGCACTTATAAAAAAAAAAAAAAAAAAAATCTGTAATCCGGCGGACAGGTGCCAGTCTCGCATTAATGATTGCCCAAATTGTGGAACCCATTGAATAGTATTTCAGATTGTCTGCTTTGCTATTTTTTTATTTCTGCACAAACCTGACAAATTCAATCATTTGTACTTCCAACCTACCAAATTTATTGAATAAAAGTTTTGCGGCAGAAATTATTATTATTATTATTTGATAGAAATGCAGAAATGATTATTAAATTGAAGTTTTTGGGCTCTGCTTTCGTTTGATCAGAGGAAAAAATTAAAAAAATTATGAAAATTAAAAAAATCGAATGATATAAAATAAATTGATTTAATTATATTAAAAATTATGTTAAATATGAAATGAAGTTATTATTTAATTTCTATTTGATTGATGCTCAAATTAATTATAATCATTTTTTAAATTTTTTATAAAATTAATAATTTTTTAAGAGATATATATTTGATGAAAAATAAAGCTAATTAATTGTGAAAATATTAAATAATATTGATTGATGTATTAAAAATTATATAGATTATTTTATATTTTTGTAAAAATAGTTATGACTAAGTTGGCCTCCAATAAAAAAGAGATTTAATATTAAAATTTATGTAAAATGAGATAAAAATATTATTTTATTTTTGAGATAATTACCTACATGCCACACTATTTCACTTTATTTATGCATTACCCACCAATTCTTAGTTAATTACGCTATGCACACTCAAAATATTATAAAATCTTACATACACACATATTTAAGTTAAAACTCAGTCAAAATCTATTTGAAAAAAAATATTTTGTTAGTAAATTATTAAAATTATATTTTTACTCTTAATAGTACATATTTTTTTCTTCCTCGATGTCACACTAAAGCGCTGATCTATCCTAAAATTAATTCACATCGCGAATATCTCCTTCTCTTGCCACAATCTAAATATCAAAATTTTAATATTTTCACTCAAAATATATTTAAATATCTTTAAAATAATATGATGAAAGGTTTAGATTTTTGGTAACCTAACTATAATTAAGTTATTGGAAAATTATAATTGCTCATTATAATAAAAATAAGTGAAAGTGTGTGTATGTAAAATTTTATAATGTTTTGAGTGTGCATAGCGTAATTAACTAAGAATGGATGGGTAGCGCATAAATAAAGCAAAATGGTGTGGCATGTAGGTAATTATCCCTTTATTTTTTAAAATAAAATAAAATTTTAAGTTCAAAATTTTTTTTGTCATAATTCAATTTTTTCGAATCAAAGAAGGCCTTAGTTTTGCTATTCGTTAGATTGAGTTTTCATGTACATACCTCCAGTTGAATCTTTAGTTATAAAATTTCCTTTTTCAAAATATTTTGTATATTTTAATATCACATGTCATCGATAAAGAAAATTTTTTGTTTATTTAATCCCTATATATATATATTATCTTATAATTTAAATATATAATTCATAATTGCACCTAAGACTAGATTTTTTTCTTAAATAGAATAAAAAATTATTTTTTTTTTCATTTAATAATATTAAGCAGTATAGTTTGTAGATATATATATATATATTTAAAATAATGAATCACATATATAAATATATAATTTTAGAGGTTAAATAAGAAATATATAATTCCCCAATAAATGTTATTCATTTATATCATAATATATCAATTATGAAGTATTAAAGTATTAAATTTGAAATATTTATAAGATATTCCATTAAAAAATCATTTCTTCAAAAAAAAAACTTTGGACCGAGTCAACTCACCTCGAAATACTGATCGACGATTCCGTACAAGTGATCGTGGTCATGAGCGGACCAGTTCGCCATTGACTCGGCAATCATCCCGAAAGCAGACGCCGGCAACTCCATCAAACCCACAATCCACTGGCCGCCGCCAACCGACTCCGGCGCCGCCATCAGCGTCTCAACGCACCTCGCCGCCAGAGTCTCCGGAGCCCCCCCACCCTCCGGGAGAAGCCCAGTGCAGGACCGCAGCAACTCCGCCGCTATCCCCTCGTTTCCCGCCACCTCCTTCCGGAAGTACTCCTCCGTCAGCCGGATAAGACCTCCTGCTCCTGCGCTGCCGTTGCCGGTGCCGCCTTCGTCCATCTCCAGCAACTCGGCAGCGGCGCGGATGGCCGCCACGTTTGACGGCGTCAGCACCGGCGCCCATCCGTAACAGAAACGGGCAACATGCGTGAAAGCCTCCGCCGTAATGCTTAACGGCGGAGAGACGGTAACGTCGTAGAATTCCGTCAGTCGCCGTCTGAGGTACCGGCTCCAAATTGTCATCGGTTCCTTTCGAGTTCAACGTGTAATTTCCATTATTTATTTATCCGTTGGATAAATAAAGAACATTTAAATCTTTATTTATTGTAAAGTCTCAATTCTCAATGCCAAAACCCTTGGATCTGTAACCCAAGCTAATTTACATTTAGAATTCAGTTACATTAGTGGAATTAATTTAAGGGTAAAATATAAAATGAGATGAAAAATAAAATATTGATAGAAAATAAAAGCAAAGGATGCATTTTTCAGAAGAAACTATATTAAAAATCTTTTTTTTAAAAAAAAAGAAAACTTAACCTTTTAAAGAGAAAAAAACTCAGCCCTCAAATTCAAACAAGTTAATTAAGGAATGATAGAATCTTACCCTATGAAGGTGAAAGCATTCACTTTGCACTCGAATAACTACGTTGCACTTGCAAGCTTTCGCCTTTGACCTTCAATTAGTTCATGATAGAAATTAGAGAAAGAAGGAGATATGGAGAATGGTGTAAATTAGTAAAAAAGTGAAAAGAGGGAGAAAAATGCTGCGGAAGATGTATGGTGCGCACCATTCGTTGATGATGGCCTGAAGAGGAGTTGAAGGAGAGCGAGAGGAAGGAGTTGAAGAGAGAAAAACGGAGGAAAAAATACTATCCGGTGAGTGGGTGAGGGAAGAGAGAGGGTTGGAGAGGGTATCAATATCGTCTTCCACCTCTTTTTCTTCTTCTTCTTCGTCTTCTTCGCGGTCTGCTTCATAGATAGTCTCCACTGTTGCAAGATCTTTCCACCTTCTTCCCATGGCTTGAATGCTTGATTCGATCTTCTCTCTTCGCCTGGACGGGTTTTGGAGAAGAAGAAAGGCCAAGGGTCGAGAGTTTTTAGCTCCAGTTATTGCCTTAAATTACTGATGTGGGGATGTTCAAAAATGGAAGTAAATTGATTGCTTGCATGTGATACCATAAATGAGCATCTCATCTCTCTCTCTCTCTCTCATTCTTTTTTTTTTTTGGATAGTAACTCTCAGTATTTCCCTCTCTATAGATCATTATGTTCCAAACTATTCAATTCAATCATAAAAAAAAGAACTATTTAAGTCAATTTGAGATGAACTAAGAGGGTGTTTGATTCTCGATGTTATTTTGGTGCTATGTTATTAATTTAGATGTCTGACATCTAGATGTCATCTTTTAACTAATAATTTTATAATTTTTGTAGATGTCATTAAAATAAATAATTATTTTTTCTAGATAACATAACATAACATCAAAATAACATTGAACTAAATGCCCCCTAAGTGGCATATTTAGTTAAATATTATTTTGATAATATATTATATTATTATTATTATTTAAAAAACAATTATTTAATTGAATTATATTTTTAAATAATTTTCTAAAAATTATAAAAAATTACTTAAAAAATAAAATCTTAATATCATTACAACATAACATCAAAATAATTATAATTTAAAATCAAACACGCAATTGTTGGTGTATAATTATAATGCATATTTAGGTTTTCATTAAATATATTTAAGATATTATATATGTATATATTATTGACATGAATATGTTATATAGAGAATATAGTGAAGAGATTGATATAAATCCATAATGCATATGTACCCCCACAATTAACACCTAACATTTCTATTATTTTTAGATATTAGCTTTATCTAATATAGTAGTTGAGGACATATATAATACTTGACTATTTTTCTTAAAAAAATTTCACTCAATTTGTTGTAATTGGATTCGCGCCATCTTCATCTGAACCGTCCACGTGGTTGCTCACGTGGTCTCCACGCGAGCAAAACACCCAAGCCGAACAGGAGGAGTACCATCCCGAAAAGCAGACGCCGAAGAAGATCCCGAAGAGCAAGGCCCCGACGCGACATCTGACCGTTGGGGGATTGTACTTCTCTGAGAAAAATACGGTTTTTCCGCCGACAGGCCATGACCGCTGACACACCGTACATGAGTCACGTACTAGCCATCCGCAGGCATTAATTGGGCCGTCGCTAAGGCCATAGATTACTCGGCTAGAAGTGACTAGACATAACAGGCCCAGAGTATATATACTTCCTGTACACAGCCTTCAAGGGGGCTGGAATTCAAAAAATATCCTTCGAATACACTGTAAT
>JAEMOT010002700.1:0-15004 GCA_019297695.1 Apostasia ramifera | reverse complement strand
ACAAACCTGACGGGCGCCACGTGTCCGGCCAGGATGCAGCGCAGGAACCACATGTTAACAGTTTATTATTATCTTAATATTTTTCATATAATTTAAATATTATGGCATTTAGATGCCATCTTTTAATTAATATTTTTATAATTTTATAAACAATTTATTTTAAAATATTATTAAATTAAATAATTATTTTCTCTAAATAATATAACGTAATACCAAGATAACATTATACTAAACACTTTTTATATAAAAAGACTTAAAAAAAACATAAGAGCAAAATTTTATGGATGTTTGTTTCAAGATAAAAAGTTCAAAAAAAATCAAAATCATATATCTTTATCAGATAAACATTATCTGATTGTTTTCGTATTTTTTTAGTAGTTTTACTGTCTAAATTTTTTTTTGAATATTAATTTTCGATAAAACATTCTCACAAAAGTAGAGAAACTTACAAAATTTGATCCAATTTATCATCCATGATACCATTTGAATGATGATAAATGAGTTATTTAAATTATTCATAATATGATTTTAACTTTTTTAGATTATAAAAAAAATATTTTTAATTATATTTTGATCAAAGTAGAGTTAAGTTATGATATTTTAACAAATTTTAATAAATTAATAAAAAAATCCATTAAATGTTAACACTAGGAATGCAGAGATTTAATGTAAATAAAAATATAATTTTATTTCATGAGTAATTTAAACTAAAAAAAAGAATATATTATACTATAAATGAGAGGTGACATAAAAGTGACGCATAAAAATAATGAGATAGGAGAGGACTCAAATCTCACGATTTGATAGTCGAATTGACTTTAAATTCGTAAAAATAATAATGTTACCTTTGCATAAAACTCATTCAACTAAAAGTCCTTTTACTAGCTAGGGAGGTGGCGGTGACAGTAGCATGATGGTAGCACTGGCTACATGATGACGGCGACAGTGAAGACAACCGATAGTCACTCGAAGTATAGAAGTTCCAATGTGTCGAGCAATCCACTCCATTGGTTTAATATCATGTCTATTTAAAGCTCAATTTAAACTTCTCCCAACTCATGAAATAAAGAGCGAAGGGGTTACTCGATAAAATAAGAAAAAGTGAGGGGTAAACCCATAAAACAAGAAAGGCTAGGATGACCCATTATGATTTGAGTCAACTAGACCTAATATATAAACCTTTAACCAAAAAATAACCTAAAACATTTCACTCAAAAATAAATTAAAAAAAAAACTCAATTTTTCGTACATAAAATAATACATCATAATTACTAATAGTATAAAAAATCAGATGAAACTCTCCTCGGAGTTAAATCTGATGTCGATGTTATGATTTTGACACTTCACTTCACTGCTTTTTTTTGCAAAAATTATTATGAATTAAATTGTTAAAATATTTTCTTCAATTTATATTTATTTGCAGCTGTAGAGGAGTTGTGCGTCTTCAAAAATATTTTACCTAAATCAAATTTTATTAAAAATAAAAAAATAATTTGAAATCAATTGAAATTATTTAATAAAAATAGAAGTGAGTTTTTATTTAAGAAAATAAATAATAAAATATATCTAAATTGTAAGTTTGTAGAATTAGATGTTTGATAGGTGAACAAGGTAATGTAAATTCACAATTATATTATTAAAAAAAAGAACAAAAAACTATAAAAGATATCAATGTGGGCTCGTTCGTTTGTAAAATTTAATTTTAATAAGGTTAAAATTAAATTTAAATAAAAATATATTTTTATTAAAAAATTATGAACGATGCAAAATAAAGTTGATTATTATGTTGAGATATGTGAGGGATGTGATATAAGTTAGTTATTATTTTAGTAATACGTGTAGAATGTAAAATAAAATTAATTTTTAATATTAAATTTTATGTGTGATGTGATACGACTGTTTAAAATTAAATAAAATTAATTTTAAATTTTTAAATAAAAAGTGGCCACAAGTTTAAGATTTTTTTTTTTGATTGTAGAAAATAAAATTACAGATTGAGCATCAAAAAACTATCTTATTAGACTCAATATATATGATAGTTTTCTTTCTCGTCATATTTGTGATGAACTTCTAAAATTTTTTCAGTTAAATTATCTGAGATGTTGTATGAAAAGAGCAAATTATGTAAATAGTACAGATACACTTTCATGAAAGAAGAAGTCAAAGTAATGAGTGGGACTTGGATTGCAGTGCAAGCATCCAATGCCTTCATGGCTCCAAGGCTTCATGATTTTAATACTGCAAATGGGCCATGCTGGTCTCCATTGGGCATAGTGGGGTGGGCCCATAAATAATTAAGTCTTTGAAAAGATTATGGAATCCTATTAAAATCAATAAATTCATTGACTATCATTTCAAATTTTGAAATTTTTGATTTCTGCGGTGTGCGATTTTGTCACGAAATTCCTTTGGATTTTCTAGTATCAAAGTCTCACACTGTCGATCTATTGATATTTTAGTTTATAATTATTCTGAGGGCGCTAAACACTGTCTGGACTTCACTGGCGTTTCGTCTTAACATCTATTGCTATTGCTATTCTGGATAGTCTCACTCTTAGGAAAGTTACTTATCGTGCCGTTGCTCACAAAGTTGGTAAATGCTTAGCTACCTGTCAAGCTAATAGCATTAGCTTTCGGCCATTCATATTCAAAAGTGTGCAGCGCGTTTAAAATGAAAGTCAACTTATGGGTTGCCTAGTAGCCTCTGTTCTTGTCTTCTATTGTATCTACTTAGCTATTTAAAAAAATATTACTGCTCGATTGTTAAACTGTATGTAAGACAAAAATATTACGTTTTAATGAAATCCTTTTATTTTTATGATTCTACTATATTAATTAAATTATAAATTATGCAATGAATTAAATAACAAAACCCCAAATAATAAGTAGTTAGTGTATTGATTAGTTATTAAAAATGTACAATAGAAATCTTAATCATTTCACATAAATAGTTTTGAAATATAATCAAATAAGAAGATGCAAATAACTAAAACATTGAGAGAATGTGTGATTAATCAAATATATTATATTTATATAATTTTTAATATTAAACTTTAATAATATTTTATATTACATATAATTTAAAATAAAAAAAATAACTTTAGTTCATATTATTCATAATTTTTAATAAAAAATATTTTAATATAAGTTTAACTTTAATTTTATTAAAATTTAAGTTTTATAAATAAATATATCAATTTCATGAATTTTTTTATATCTTATTCCTTTTAATTCTTTAAATATTTTAAGCAAACTCCTGAATTTTTTTAATCATTTAAATTAACCTGTTAATCAAGAAGTGTAAACTTTTAGTTATTCTTAACATAATTATAATTATCTAATATGATCTAGGAACATAAAATTTAACTAAATAAGATAATTTCTTAGAATTTCCAACTTGGAATTTAGAGATTAAGGATGGTTTAGATTTGCATCTTTATAATTTAGACTTTAACGTTCATGATTTAAATTTGAAAAATTTATATATATTATTTTTAAAAAAGCTTTTTTTAAAGGCAAAATCCTATAAGTGAAATATTTATAAGTATAATATTTACAGACGGTACTCTCAGACAGAAATTAGAGTGGGAACACTTGATATAAATTTATATTCAAAATAAGTTAAAGTTAGAGTGCTACTTGTAAATTCATATTTAAAATAAGAGGTGCTGTTTGTAAGTATTGAATTTAGAGGTATTGACTGCAAATGTTTAATTTTGAGAGTACCGTCTATAAAAGTTTTTTTTTTTGGAAGACAGATGTAAATATTCCATTTTGTTGGCTTTAGGGTTTGGAGTTTAGAGTTGATAGTTAATATTTTGATATATAATGAGATTAGCTTAACTCAAATTAAAATAAGAATGATTAAAATCTAAATATGTGCAAATTTATAGTGATTAGAAAATTTGAGAAATTTGCTTGATACATTTAAAAATTGATGAATAAATACGATATTGACGGTCTCGTTTGGTTGGAGTCAATTTTTTGTCCAATACAAATTTCAACTATAAAAATTAATTTTATTTCACATCTAATACAAATATGAGTATTAGAATTTAAAGTATTTCACATTTTACACACATTCTAATATTAAAATAAATTTCTCTCATATTAAATTTAAAAAATAATTTTTTTTTCTCTTATAAAAAAAAGCTCGAATCAAACGAGACCTGAGAAGTATTTATGAATTTTGTATGAATTTTAACTACATGATAGTGGCCCATATATTCGAATTCACATTAAATTGGTGACAATAGCATTTCTCTAGCATTTACATTTTTAGTGGAATTGCTAAAAATCCAAATCTAAAACTTATATGTGATAATCGTATCGCCCAAAATTTAAATATAATTTTTTTTATAATTATAATTTTAATTAGACATCTTCTAATTAAAAATGCAATTTTTTAATTCATAATAATTAACTATTAATACTATAATTAATTTTTAAACTTAAATACACAATCATAATATTCATATAGGCCTACATGTGCATAAATGTCGTATATATATTGGAATGTTCACAAATATATATATATATATATTTATATTTATATAATTACATATTTGTGCAAATATATAAATATAAGCAAATGCATATAAACATGATAAGCAAATTATATTATCATAATTATCGAATAAAGTGAAAATAATTGTGATGCCTAAGATAAAATAATATATATTTATATATAACATAACACCTTTTTGAAATACAGTTTAAAAAATAAAATTTGATTGTAAAACTGAACATTTTTAAAACAATAAACTTTGATTGTAAAATTTTGAAATACAGTTGGGCATAATTAGAAATTTTTATAAATAATGAAAATTTGATTATAAAATTTTCAAAACATTAGAAACTTTTTAACAAGCTTTTGCTGGGTCTCAAGTTTCAGAAAAAAAAAATAGTAAATTGTGTTAACCAGTCTATTATTAAGATCTATTATTCTAAAAAAAAAAATATCTATTATTAGTTACTAAGAAGCTAGAATTAATGAACAAAATGAATATCTTATAGATCAACAGGCACTGAGCATAATTAGGCTCACATTGACAAAAAAATATAACTTTCAATATCGCTAATAAGAAAATGACAACTAGTTTGATGACAATGTGCGAAAAACCTTCAATATCAAATAAGATGTTTCAATATCGCTAATCAGAAAATGATAACTAGTTTGATGATGATGTCTGAAAGCCTTTAACATCAAATAAGATGTATTAAATGCGCTGTCTCTTCGATATAATGATGACTGAAGATATTTGTCACACATAGGGGTGTGCATTCGGTTTAAGTGGTTGGTTTGGTGACCAAACAAAAAAAAAAAGATTGGATTAGGTTTTAAATTTAATGAAACTAAACCAACCAAATTACATTATAAACCAAACCAAACCGAGTTTGGTTTGGTTTGGTTAAAACCATATTTTTTTATCTTAAAATTTGTCTTAATCTTCTTATGATAATATTAAATATTATTATATTAATATCTAAATAATAATTTTAATATAAGAGTAATTTTGCACAATAAGTAATTTAACTTAATAACTCAATCGCATCACTAAAATAAGAGTTATCGAATTACTAAAATAAACTATCAAATATATACTATCACTGATTCACTTCAATAGATTCAAAGTCAATACTGTAAAACTACTATAATACAATGTCTCCACATATGACCATTGTTACTATCATTACTCAATTGGTCCAAATATACATCACTGAAAGTCTGAAATATTATTAATACATCAAAATTGATACATAATTAAGCTTCATAAAAGCACTCACAAAATAAAAAGGCTCGTACTACGAAACTGATCAACCTACCTAGCAATCCTTCAAACTCTAACCTGAACATTAATATTGATCATGAAATTCTTTAATAAAATCTCGAAAGTAATATAACAACCGGAGAAATTCTTTAATAAAATCTCAAAATACGTGGATTATTCGGTTAATTCGGTCGGTTTGATTTCCAAACATGTGAAACAGAACCCAAACCATTTAACCGAAATATTCAAAATATCAAACCATCATCAAACCGCTAGATTCTAAACCAAACCAAATCGTTAAATTTAAACGGTTCGGTTCGATTTTTCGATTTAAATCATAGTTTGCACACCCCTAGTCACACATAACATTAATGATTTCAAATTTATCACAAACTTGTTGAGTTCAATACAATAGCTTTTACGATGAGGTGAAAGCATTTATATTATTTTCCGTTCTAATCAAAATTAAGATGATAAGTTTATGAATGCAATAATTGAAGATGACCATGATATTCTTGAATTGTTATAGAATTTTACTAATAGGAAGCTCAAAAAGGTTTATCTTGTCGACGATATACGTTTGGAGATTATAACGAAAAAGGTAATGTGTAAATTCAGACATAAAATGAATTTCTCTGAAGGTTGCATGATGCCAAGCATATTGCTAATTTTTGAGAGTCAATTGAATAGCACATACTACGAGATCATACTTGTGATAGTTCCTAGGGGATCATGAGAGGCCTCGTTTGGTTCGATTTTTTTTTTTTTAGATAAGAAAAAAATATTTTATTTTTAAGTTTAATAGGAGAAAAATTTATTTTAATATTTAAAAGTATATAAAAAATATAAAATACTTTAAATTCTAATATTCGTATTTATATTGGATGTGAAATAAAATTAATTTTTACAGTTGAAATTTGTGTTGGGCAAAAAAATTGCCTCGAATCAAACGAGGCCGAAAAGTGCCATGATTTTTGGCTAGAGGAACGAAAAGAGACATACTGTATATAATTAATGGAAATAGGATACTGTTGATGTTACTAATACGGATGAGAGCCTAAAATTGTGGCATTGCAAGCTTGGCCACATAAGCGAGAAATGAATGAAAATGATGGATTGAGAGATTTTTTTTTTTTTGAAATATACAATGAGAAGTTATTTACCGACCTAAAAATATGCGTATATAAATATTTGCAAAGGCCGTATTATGCGAAACTAAAAAAGGGTGAGTTTTACTAGAACTGAAAGAGAATCACGTGCTGGCAAACTAAAGTTAGTTCATAGAAAGGATTAGTGACCTACAACAATATGTGTTGCAGAGAAGACAAATGCAATTATTAATGAAGAGTGAACACAGAAATGAAATCATGGAGAGGATGATTAGATTCTTAATGAATGTGTCAAAAGTATGATACTCTATATAGAGATGCTCAAATCCTTTTGGGCGAAGGCGGCTAGCACGACATCATATTTATTTAACAGAAAATCCTCAATTCAACTGAATACTCAATTTTTTTTTTGTAACTCGATGTTTACTCACCCAAAGAAAAATGAAATCTTATAATTAACTTGTTATTTGTATAATAATATATATATATATATATGCCTTCTTTGGTAGGAATGTATTTAAAAAATATTATAATTTTTTAACAAAAAAATATATTTTAATATTATAATATAAAATAAGTTATTTTATTATTATAAATTATGATAAATATAAAATTAAATTTTTTTATTAAAATATGAGTAAATGTAAAATAAAATTAATTTTTAAGCCACATTTGATTTGAGCTATTTTTTTGTCAAGAAAAAAATTATATTTTATTTTTTAAATTTAACAAAAATTTTATTTTAATATTAAAAATGTATAAAATATAAAATAAGGCTAACTTTTATAATTGAAAATTTATGTTAAATAAAAAAAAACTTTGACTCAAACAAAGCCTTAAAATTTAAATTTATATATAATATAAAATAAATTAGATTTTTAATATCTAATTTCATATATAATATTAACATAAATATTTTTAAAGAAATTTAAGAATTTTTTTTAACTCAAATAAAAAAAAGGCCATGTTACATATAAATTTAACTAAAAAATATATTTAATAGATATTGTATATATAATGAATATTTAAAATAAAAAATATTTAAAATTAAACTTAATTTAACTCAAAAATCAACTCCAAATTAAGTAAATTTTAATCTACTCGAATCAAACTCGACTCAAATTAAAAAATTTCAGTTAAAAATAAGACCAACTCACAAACTCAACTCATTATCAGCATTACTTGAGAGTGATACAAAGAAGAGAAATAATTAAAGTGACAAGACTAGAAAGTATTATTTCACTGAATGTAGTGGTACACCTGATTGGTTAAGTGATAGCATTAAAAGTTGAGATAAATAGATAGATAACATATAAATGATATAAACATGAAATTAAATATATCTATAATAATGCATACTTGTACCAAAAATAGGGAAGATAGGAAATAAAGTTAAAAAATTGACTCAAAATGAGCAACTTTATTTTCTAGTCGATGCTATAACTCACTCAAACTCAACTTAATGCCAGCCGAAGGCCTATTTCAACCAGCTAATTCAAACAAATATGAAATATGAGACTCATACGTACAAAAGAGTGCTGCTGAAGAAATTTGAGCTGAGATGGGATATTGAGATCCTCAGCTAGAAGAGTGCGTAGAATAATATTATTTTCATGGCAAAGTGGCAACTATTCCACTTACAGGGGGGGGCATAACAAGGGGAGCTCCAACCATGCTAACTATTTAAGAACTAGCGACTCCTCTCATGGAGTTGGCAGCCACTCATTTGGAGCGAAATTTTTGGTTAACTGAATCATAACCGGGGACATGGATCACTGCGAAAAAAAGAACATCAATTAACAAATATAAAATCAGAAGATCATAATGAATAGAGGAATCAGTACCATCTCCCCAAGAAGCCATTGTAAGTGGTGAGGAAGTTATCTTCTCAGTGAGAGATGCAATGTCCTTCAGAGTAACCTCATCAACAGCTTTAAGGAAATGCTCAATAGGTTTCCTGTTATAATGGTATCAGGGTAAGCAATAGAAAATAATCGAAACTTTTTATTAAGAATCAAAAAGAGGTAACTCTTGTTGATTTCCTATCAATGTGATTTTCAATGTAAAAAAATACTTTGGGAAGAATGATTGTATAAATTGAGAGCACTGCTTTACAACGAGAGAGCGCTGCTTTATATAGAACTGAACAGAAGATAAGAATATGCGTAGCGGAACCCATAACTAATATGGATTTCAGGTTTTAAAGAAAAACTAATAAATAAATAGGAATCTGTTCTTTCTACTGAAAACCAAATCAATATATGTTTGTCTTTCTTATCTTCAATGGATTCAATACCACAGTATCTTTCAAGAATACAAGAGTCGATATTAGCTAAGGGTATAGTAGTATTCCCTAAGTAACACAAACCATGGGTTAAAATGGCTCCATTTCATTTGGCCAAGAATAGGAAAATATTCTCCATTCTGCTCACTGCTTTTACCACTATCAGTATATGCTAGCAATGCAAAAAAAGGGTGGCTTCTATATGAGACGAAGTAACATTAGTCACTTGAATATTTATAGAAAACCACATACCTTTCTCCATATGTCAAAATTTGCCTTCCTATGTCTTCTGATGCTACCATCTGTTGAATGAAAACTCATAAGTTTCTGAACACAATGCAGAAGTTTTTAAGTACCTTTCACGGTTCAGTGTAGGTCATAAAGGATGTACTCTAGATTCAAGGTTCATCAAAACCGCAGATTTTGTTGCCTGCTTGGCACGATCTAACTCAACCTGCTCAACTGTTGAAAAAAAATGAACGTGTAGGTCATTAATTTAAGGATTGATCATGCTTCGTTTAAAAAGCGGCAGCATGAAAGCAGCAGCAAACCTTGTCCAGGAGTAGCGACAGCTAACAACTCCCTTGCAGCTAAATCTACAGCTTTAGAAACAAAATCTGACCCCTAGTTTAAGATATTCAGTTCTTAGTAATAACCAGTAAAAAAATACTAATGAAAACACAATACCTATTAAAAAAGCTAATAACATAACTGAAGCGTTCTGAGACTAAAAATAACATCTAAATAATCCCTGAAATAAAACTAAAAAATCTCACAAAGTGAGAAAAAGCGATATAAAGAACACAGAGGTAATCCTTTGCAAGCTTAATTTGTAAGCGCAAAGTAGATTTATGACAAGTAATAGAGTAATGGCAAGTAAACTGTTGCTTAACAGGATATCTAACTATACAAATAAAGGTGCCATTTAAAAATGATGCCAATATGAAAGTACGTTAAGAGATCAGTAGCATAAACAACTATCAAAAGGAGAAGATAAGCACAAGCTATAAACATCAAAATCAAAACAGTTTATAAGGAAAACTAGCCTCATAAGGTTACAGACTTGCATGGAGTGCATAACAAAAAGCAGATTGCATAGAAGTGGATAAAATTCAGGAACCAAAGCTCTTACAGTTGTAGCGTGGATTCCAAAAATGCCAGTATTGTTGTAAATACTGTTAAAAGCTGAGAATGATTGGACCTCTTGAAACTCATTTAAGACGCGGCGATCTATATACAAAAAATAATCAGGAGGCAAAAGAAATTAGTTTTGAAAATGAGACTGCAATGCAATTAATGAACAAATTATAAATAGGAACATAAATGAAAAGAAACAACAAAAAACATTGGTTGAGCAAAGAAAGAAAATAACCAACATATTTACATACACAGCCGAGAGTACATCCCCTTTCCAGGACCTCCAGCAGAAAAAGAGCCACCTCCTCCCATCAGCATCTAGCAAAAAAATGCCCCACATTTCAAAAAAAAGAATGTCATAAATAGCGTGGAATACCTCTTCCACAAAACCCTCTAGAACTCTATTAAACAGCATAGTTATGTACTACATTCTGTAATTAAGAACATTTTATTTGTGACCTGAAGGACAGTTACAGCCATAGCATCCTTATCCTTATGCCATCCACCAGGAACTTCAAAAGCAAGAGCAACGTGTGTGCTCTGTTGTACAATAGAATAATTAGCAAATGAAAAATAAAACATTTGAATAGATGTAAATGGAAAAGAATAAGAAAATAAGACAAAAAGGGGGAAAAGATCAGACTGCTAGCATTAGCACACTATCATACACACCGTAGAATCTGCTTGACATCGATACTCTCCTCCTACATAGACAGACTTTGGCTCCTCAGGGCGGGCAACCTTAGGAAGATCAGAGAGTAGTGGTTCAGCGAGTTTTACCAGCTCCTCATGTTCAACACCTGATGCTGCAAGTACAATTCTTGGAGCAGTAAAGTTTTCCTAGAATAACCATAGCAAAGTCAAAAAAATCAATACCGGCAAAAACCAACAATAAATCAAAGCATAATACATATAATAAATATCCAACAAGGAAACAGAACACAGCTTACAGCAACAAATTGTTCTAAGATGCCACCATTTAATCTATTCAATGAAGATTCAGAAGCCATCAAAGGTATTGCCAATGCACCACTGTACCCTGCAGAGTGAATAGCTTCCAAAAGTAAACCTTGTGGGTTATTGGAAGCTTCTGCTATCTCTGCCTTCACTTTCTTAACCTGTAGGTAATAAAAAAGCATGAAGTTATAACAATTAAGCAATAATTTAGCATAGGCTATTTTAAGATGGTATACCAGTTCATTGACCTCCCAATCAAGGAAAACAGCATTTCTAACACTATCAATAAGCACCTCGACCATTTCTGGCACATGCGTTTTCAAAGCATCATAAGTATATCCTATTTGCTCACGAGAAGCTGAAGCACTGACATTTCCTCCGATGGCTTCCACTTCACGTACAATGCGAAGATGGCTCCTGTTTGCTGTGCTCTTAAAGGCCATTCTCTCCAACAAGTGTGTAGAACCAAATGAATCAGGTGTTTCATACACCGAACCACAGTCCACATAGAGTCCAATCGAAGCAGCTGGGTTCTGATGATTCAAACAAGTTGGTAAGGATTACAATAGACAGATTGAGATAGGAAAGTAAAATATGACAAGTCACAATCATACTGGCGAGATTTCTGAGGCAATTTTAACGCCATTAGGAAGAGTTGTAATCTTTGTCTTGCCTGGCTCAACATAATCTGGCAGAGGGGCAGGTAGTCTAACACCAGGAAGTGGAAAATCTAGAGGAGGCAGCTGGTTAGACTTTTCACCAGTAAGCCAGCTAAAGAAACCACTTGAAGATCTTTCCGCTACACTTGTGCTAGCAAATCTCTCAGTTGTGCAAGAAATACAAGTCCTTCGTGCATATTGCTGGCCAATAAATCAAATACATCACTAGTCCATCATACTCAGCATCATCAGTGGTGTCTGACCAATAAGTAATCATAAAAAACTGCGAACCCTCATACTAACTTTCTAAGCTAACTATTATATAATGCCAATACATTTGACATCATGAGAAAGCATTATCTGCAAGCACATATCAAAACTTTCACGGAAAGATCATAGGGTGAATGATGCGGAGTGCTTAAGAAAACACTATAAAATGCATCCAGATACACCAAAAAGAAATATTCCTATGCTACAATAAAAGCGATGTTTGTTAATACATTGTCAATGACCTATCAAACCTGTAAGCTTAACATCCATCTTCTCTACATTATAAAAGGGAAAAAAGAGAAATTCACTGCACCTCTCAATTGAGATCTTTCAAACAACTATGGCCTGCAGAAAGCCATTATCTTAAAGCTTTCCACTGTTAATTTTTACGTTCTTGGACCTTCAAGTCTTGAACTTGAGGTAGGAAGGATGACAGCAGGTTATGAGATTTGAAACATGGATCAAACTTCCTAAACAATTTATAATTTTTGACAAGGTATCACCTCTAGGAGTTCAATATTTTATTGATGTAAAGTTCTCAGTTGTTTCCCAGAAAGATGAAGGGACATTCTTCAAGGACCTACATCATAACGTTTTTCAACAATTCCTCAAATTTTCTTAATGTTTCTCTGCATTGTTTCAAGAAAGTTGATTCATATTTAATGATCAGATATTAAAGCAATATGTCTACTTCATATCTAAATGACAATCATCTATAATCATGGTAAAATGAGTCATGACTCATGAGCAAGGAGAGACAAGTTGGTGTACATAATGAGAAAGAGATAAGGCCACCTTTGTCCCATTCTCCTTATATTTCTCAGTGGTGAAGATCATCAACTCATTAAAAGAAACAAAACTAAAACTACCGTTCAATATCCGTAGAAACATATGCTATCAACTTAACAAAAAAAAACAGAATACAGATTTTCAAATGTACAATTCTCTTCATCAAACTTCCCCATCGTCCAGAGGCAGTAACATCATGTGAAGTCATCACAACCAGATCTACGATTTTCAACAAGATATCACCTACACCAGATGCAATATCTTACAAATAATAGTCTCTTCTGCAACATCCAACGCATTGACAGATGACTAAGAGATTAAAACCAATAAAAATTTGATGATTCTACAACTCCAATACCCCCAAAACAAACAGCCCATACAATCGCATTATCTCCAGAAGACCGATCTATGACAATGTTGAACTAAATAAAGGAAGTCACATCAGAACCAAAAAATAACTCCAAAGAGAGAAATGATCGAAATATAGATAGCGGCCAAGCCTAGGGTTTAGAAAGAACGAACCGCAAGAGCCCTGAGGTGAGAACCGGCAACACGATACATGATTTAGGATTCAAGGTATAGGATTAAGGAGGAGGACCAAACGCGCTCTTCCCCGCTGACGAAGCTAAGCAGCAGCGATAAATCGGAGATGGAGCAATAAAGCTGAGGGCAGAGCCGCCGCACTGGAGAAAATAGCTTTCTTTTCTCGCGAAATTCGCGTTCGAAGCGCTCAAAGGCCCGACGGCGACGGAGCATCCCCGTGTTACCGTGTAGACCTGCAATCGGGTCAGCACCCGGAAGCACCTGTTTCCATACCCGACCCGATAGAAGTTGCAATGATTTAGGTTTTACATTCACATCCCGTTCGGATTTGATTCAATAATCATAACTTTTTAAGATAATTTAGGTGTCTAGTCGGTTTGAACTGAGTCCACAAGTTGAGTCAAGCCTTTTTTCGATACTAAAATCAAATCGATTTCATTCTTACCTGGTTACAACTCACACCAGTCAATAAATTGGATTCATTTTTTTTTAATTCAATAACTAGCTGCTGTTTGGGTGCACAATGAGTCGGACTTCAATCAAACTTATCCATACTCATTTGCTAAATTAACATTAGTTTTCACGGGTACAGTGCCATATAACCGAACCAAACTAAATTGAGTAATTCAAGTGCATATTTGTTTATTAACATCGAGCTCAAGTGCCACCTCAAGCTCCTCAGGCTCATTTGGAGCTTGTTCGCGCTCTGATCGTAAACGTAATTGACATATTTAGTTCGTGAACAAGCTTACAAATTTAATTGTGAACAAATTAATATACATTTGAGTTTATGAACATAAAAATTATAAATAAATACTTATTAAGTATATTAATGAGTTCCCCAACAAGCTCATCTTTATGTAAATTCATAATTCATAAATTTTTTTAATATTAAAAAATAAAATATATTAAATTTTTCAAATGAGTTATTAATTTTACTTTAAGCTCTAAATAAGAGCAGTCTAATTGAGCATTTTCATAAGTTTAATGTGAATGGACCGAATATTAGAATGTTAATAATTATTTATTTTTGAAGTTTTTAAAATTTATTGTTTAAATTTATTTATATATATAACCGCCCATCCAACGATTTTTCATTTTATGAGGCTGCTCGAAACCACCTGGATCATCAATTTTTTTACTATTTCAGATCAACGATTCATGCCAAATACTTACATATAAAGGGATATCTAAAAATTTTTTGGTTGTAATTATAAAATTTGAGTGGCGATCTATTAGAATTATTTGATTGCGTTTTAATGTAATAGCTATAATTGCACATTGATTTATCAGTATATCGGTTAATTTTAAGAGAATAGGCGCTTTTAATGTCTGATTTACGACATATCAAGGAATTTGAGTTGAATAGTGACGCTTTTCAAGTTATTAGTTGCATTACGTTACATACAAGTGAGTACAAGTATTTAGAGTATGATTCATTGCATAATAAATTATTTTAATTGAATACAAGCAATTGTGTGAGTA
>JAEMOT010002695.1:20899-30899 GCA_019297695.1 Apostasia ramifera | reverse complement strand
AGGTGAAGAAGTTTGGCGGGAGCCTAACGATGGAGCTATAGTGGTGACACGGCCAATGGAAACTCGTGGGTTGTAGAGGAGTAATTTGTGAAATAATTGAATATAATATAAAATTAATAATTAATTAATTAAAAATATTATTATATATTATAAATTATCACAAATCTTATAAGGTGCATCTCCATGTCGGTCCATCCCTAGTAAGTATCACTGAGTATAAGCAGTAATATCATACAGATAAATAATTTTAAAAATTTTTCATTTTAATTTTCAAAATTTCAAAAATTTTCATATTTGATTTTTCTATTAAAAAATGATATTATTTTACCCTTTTTCTCCCTCTGGTATAGCTAGGGGTAAACCTGCAGGATTGTGTGCTACCCCTTAACCTCAAAGACTCGGATGAATTTTAATTATAAAAATAATATAAATTTTTTTATAAAATATTTATTTAGAATTCATATAAAAAAAATATACTACGTAGTGGCCAGAGTATTTATTGGATAGGCCGATGAATATAATTTTAGGTCGTGTTTGTTTTGAAGTTAAAAATTAATCTGATTTAATTTTAACTTAATATATTACATCACACATAAAATTTAATATTAAAAATTAACTTTATTTCATATCCTACACATATTACTAAAATAATAACTAACTTATATCATATCTCTCATATATCTCAACATAATAATTAATTTTATATCACATCCTTCACATGTCCCAATATAATAACTAACTTTATTTCACATCATTCATAATTTTTAATAAAAAAATATTTTTATTTAAATTTAATTTTAACCTTATAAATAAACAGACCCTAATACTTATGCATAATCAACTCTAACCTCACCAGGTGACTCCAGCTGGTTCAACTAAAATTAACTTGAAATCGAATTTCAATTGAGTCGAGTCGGCTCAGACTCAAAAATTTCAAGCTTAAATCAATCTATAAATCAGCGAACTAAACCTAAACTGTGTTTGGCTTTACTCGAGTTGCGATCCATCTTACCCTTAGTAACTTCATTTCCTTAAATAAATTATGTGGAATTTAGAATTTACTCACAAATCACGGAACACTACGGCCTTATTTGGTTTGAGGGTTAAATGTTGAATATAAAAATATATTTTATCTTATAAATTTAATGAAAAAAATTATTTTAACATTAAAAAATACATAAAATGTGAAATAAAATTAATTTTAATATTCGTATTTGTTGGATGTGAAATAAATTTAAATTTTACAGTCAAAATTTGTGTTGAGTTGAAAAAAAAAACTCTAAACATGCGAGCCCTACATGAAAATTAAAAATTAAAAAAAGATGAATTGACCTAAATAAAACCTATCGTGCTGCTTTGGCAATTTTAATTATTTTTCTGTGATATTATATTTAAATTATATTATAAAAAAAATTTATAAAATCAGCTCTTTTAAATGTCACTTAAAAATAATTGATATTTAATAAAGCAAACATCTAAATTTTTGTTTTAATTTTTTTAGTTGTACAATTTTGAAGTAAATTAATAATTATTTAGGTATAGCAATTATGTCTAGATATTTACTGACATTTCAATAAAGCAAACATCTAAATAGTGTGAACCATAAACTTCTTTGATTTTTTATTTAAAGTTTATCTAAAATATAAAATGAAATTTATTTTAATATTATAATTGATATACTATTTGAGATATCATTAATTTTATATTACATTTTTTTATATGATGTGAACTATGACTTTTATATATGGCAAAATAAATGGAATGAAAGAAACTATTTAAAACCAATAACATTTTTTTTGTTGATAAACTAAAACCAATAACTTAGTTCATGATCTTAGATGAAAATATATAAATTGGTCTTTTTTGTAATATTCTATTTCACAATTATTGTGGCAAAAAAAATCCCAAATAACAAACAAGACCTAAATAGGAATTGAACATATTTCGGCAATAATATTGATTCTTAATTGGGCTTCAAATTGGCCAAAGTCCATTTAATTACGGTGTTCAACAGCCTCTACTTCAATAAATTTTAGACGGCGTTTAGTTCGTTGTTATCTTGATGTTATGTTATGTAATCTAGATGTCATCTTTTAGCTAATAATTTTATAATCTTATATAAAATTATTTATAAATGTCATTAAATAAAATAATTGCTTTCTCCAGATAACTAACATAACGTCAAAGATAACATTGAACCAAACGCTCCCTTAATCTTTTTCTTGAAACATAACTATTCTCACATAAAAAAAAAAACCCGCATTTTATCATCAAATTTTTATGATAAATTTGCAAAAAAGACAAATTTAAGGTAAGATATTGACTTTCATAAAAATTTTATTTTCAATTTTTTTTTACTGTCATGAGATGACACACATACAAAATAATGTGATTGATTTTTTGATATATTGCGTAGAGAGGTGCGACATTTTTAATGAACTTTTGCAACAATATTTTCGACAAAATATTAGTTGATTTTGTACTTTTTATATTTTGATTTAACATGATGTTAGGCCAATTTCAATTAAAAAAAATCAATGACGGTTTCATTCGTGACTGCTAAATTTTTTTTGATTTGGAATTAATTTTTAAATTTAATCTAACCTAGTTATAAATAATAATATTTTATATTGATATATTAAAATATAATATTATAAACTTATTTCTAAAATTTATGTATATATTTGTCACCTTATCTCTCTTATATAAATTATTATTCTTTATTTATAAATGTAAAACTTCTCAGTTATATATACATTAAAAGATTATAAGTACGTATGATTTTCTATATATTGAGTGGTTTTGAAATTTGAGTTAATTTTTTTTAGTGAACTAACTTCAAGTTGAAATAAGTTAGTTCGTTAAAAAAAAAGGTCAATTTCAAATCGAACAAAATACAAATAAGTTTTGAATTTCATGTAAGGATGTTAAATTTTGCTTGAAGATTTAAAATCACTCAAAAGTTAAATCAAATTTTGGATCGAATCAAGCTTGACTTCACCCAAATTAGTCGACTAATGAGCCATTTTTATAGCTCAAGATTTATATTAATCCAATCTTAAATCGACATAGAATTAAATTGAGCCAATACAATGGAAAGCTTCAATAGAATCTTTTCATAAACTTAATTAAAATCATATTTATTATAAATTAGTTTTTATTTTATTTTTAAATATTAGATCAATACGAATGACCATAATTTAAGTTGAATGAATGAATAAATACATTTATACATAAGATTTTACGAAAATATCAAAAATTAATTAAAAATCAGATCGATTTTGGCTCTCATCTGACTTAAGTTAAAAATAAATAAGCCAAACCTTGGGTCAAATCGAGATCAAACTAAAAATTTTTAATTCAATTTTGAGCTACGATCAGATCAGCTTGAGATTGAACGGTTAATAGTCCTATTTTCACATAAAATTACCACCTAAGTCCTGCATGAAAATGATTTGCACAAAGTAAAATGTTTAAGTTATTTGTGCTACTGTGCCTAATGTTTTAAAAATAAAACTAGACCGGCCGGTTCAACTAATTTAACCCTGAACTGGTCCAACTGGTCTACTAGTCCAATTGGCTTACTAAAATCTAAAAATCGGCGTTACATCAAACTAGGATTAAACACGCCAAAACTAATTTTATTTAAACTAATTAAACGATTGATTTTTGCGGCAACGGAGCAGTCCACAAGTTTCTTTTAAAGAGCTCTAGCTACAAAATAATATCAAGGAGATTTTATCTCTCTTCTTAGCAATACGAGACTAAGCTCTCTATACATTATATAATAGTGACGATAAAAAATAGTCTTTTTGTCCTTTAAAAAATTTTAATGTTGTTAGATTTTAATTTTTTAATCCCATTATGAAATTATTATTTATTTTATGATTATATTGTATTTATTATTATTATTATTACTATTAAATTATATTTTATAAATATTAATTAAATTGCTAATTTATTATGATTACACCCTAGGTTGAACTCTAAAATCTTAAATTTTTTGTTCTATCAGTTCTAAGATCAGCTCGATTTTCTAAATTATCAAAATTATTAAAATTATTAAAACTGAAATATTTTTGGAATAATTAACTATATGCCACACAATTTAGTTTTATTTATGTCTTACCCATCTATTTTTGATTAATTACGCTATGCACATTCAAAATATTATAAAATTTTACATACACACATTTTAATTTATTTCTATTATAATAAGTAATCATAATTTTTCAATAACCTAACTATAGTTAGATTACAAAAACTCTGAGCCGTTCGTTATATTATTTTAAGAATATTTAAATATATTTTGACTGAAAATCCTAAAACCTTAATGTTTAGGTGGCAGCAAAGGAATGAGACATCCGTGACGTGAATTAATTTTCGGAAAAATTAGCAGTTTAGTGTGGTATTGAGGAAGAGAAAAATATGTATCATTAAGAGTAAAAATATAATTTTAATGATTTATTAACAGAATATTTTTTTTTTAAATAGATTTTGATTAAATTTTAACTCAAATGTGTGTGTGTTAAGATTTTGTAATATTTTGAGTGTGCATAGCGTAATTAACTAAGAATGAATGGATAAGATATAAATAAAACTAAATTATATGAAATATAGGTAATTATCTCAATATTTTTTTATGACTGAAATAAAAATCGAGTTTTAAAATCTTGGTGCATATCCGAAATAGCTGACATGTATCAAAGCAGTAGAAATTTGGTTTTCAGACGCCAGTTTAGTTTGGTTTTTTGATAAGACCAATTCAGTTTGGTTTAAGCCAAAAAAAACCACTCTAACTCCACCAAATAAATATTTATTAATATTTTATATTTACTTCTTACCATTATAAATGTAAATATTAAAAATCATTAGTAATACTACACATTTTTTATAAATCATTCTGCATATATATTAAAGTCAAATAAAATTTTGAGTAAATTAAACTCTGTACTTTGAATTTAGAGCTTAATAACGTGCAGATCTACATTTTTTAAAATATAATATTTTTATTTTTTAATTTTAATATAATTATCAAATAGGACTTTTTATAATTTTTATTATTTAAATTTTATGCAATTACTATTATACCCTCTCTATCATCCTCTACTCTCTCTTTGGTGGTAGCGCCGACGACAGATTGGTTGCAGGAAGCCTACTGGAGTAGGCGCCGCGCGGCAGTGCTACCAGCGCAAACCTCACGCGCGTCGTGCAAAGTAGCACGGTAGACGCAGCGCTCGCATGGGCCTTGCAAGTCTGTGCTATAAGCACAGTGCTTGCACGTGGCGACGGTGGGCTAGAGCATTGCGTCTACCACGCTAGGGATGTGCTCGCCGCACTTGCATCCCTCGTGCGGCCTTGCTCGAAGCGTAAGAGTTTTGTTCTTGCCTTCCTTTACATCGGTAGCATAGTGCCACTAGAGAGAGGAGGGAGAGAATGATATTTATAATTTTTATTTTAAAAATTATAATTTAAAAAATATGAATCTACGCATTATGAAATCATTTTTCATGTGAGTATATGTAAAATTTAAATTCTAATTTAATTTAAAATTTGAGATAATTTAGTGATGCATAAGAAAAAAATTTAATTTTAAAATAATATAATTTTTAATAATAAAATATTTTTATTTCATATGATATCAAGCAAACATCAATAAATTTTTTAGAGATTCATGCACTTTACTCCTATACTAGCATTGTCCATGCAAAATTTGCATGAAATCTTAAATATTATTTTTTAAAAAAAACTTAATAATATTATTTTACTTTATATTAACATTTAATGTATTTACATTTTCTCTTACAGTAAGAGATAACCTCACTTTTATCAGAAGTTTTACAAAGAAATCTGTCAAGAAGTTTAATACAAGGTTTGTCTTCTACAATCTTCTCATTTTTAATTTTTTATTACTGTTGACGTAGGATGTGGGGGTCCCAGAAAACACCAAAAGAAAGAGAGTTCCGGGAGACGGCGGTGCGTAAAGGGGTGGTGAGCCTGTTAATGAAAGCTCGAGGAGAAGATTAGTTCGAAGCAACCAGAAAAGCACACAGGAATTTAAGGTGGTTCAGGGAGGAAATCCCCTATGTCCACCGGTCGATCAGCGAAGAAGTTTCACTAATAGGGAGAGGAGAGAGAAGGAGGCTGGGGTGGAGAGAGAGAGAGAGGAGAGAGAGGGAGGCGGCAGGAGAGAGAAAGCTTGAGTGCATTTTTTTTAATAAAAATATAAAAATAGATAATGAAAAGTTAAATTGAAATTTTTAATTTTTAATGAGGGTAAAATGGGAAAGCCACAATTTCAGCAGCTTGTACCATCTTTAATAGTATAGTATAAGATTTTATCAAATATTGTTTGAAATCCTTGATAGTGTCAGGAATGTAAAATAGAGGTATGAATGAACAGCAAAATATGTACCTAATAATTTTTTAAAGTTTCAAAATAAAAATTTAAATAATTTTTTTTAAAAATATAATTTACTCTTAAAATAATTTTTTAATTTAAAAAATCAATTTTTTTTCAAAACTTAATGATTTGTTTAAATTAATTCTAAAATTACTCTCATGTATTTGTAAATTGATATCTTGCAAATTTTTGAATCCAAATTAAATAAATTCCTGTGTTAGTGGACCATAATACAATCTACCCATTAAATTATGCTACAAACCGCTGTAACCCACGAACTACAATGCTTATCAGCTATTCCTTTCTGCCGTTAAAATTTTTTAATTGTATTATAAAAAAAATTAATTGTAAATTAATTTTTTTTGTAATTCAAATCTAATTAGAATTTAGTTATTTGTTATAAAAAATTTACTTTTAATAAAAAAAATGTCTATTATATATATTAAATAATATTCTTTATCACATTAATTTATATAAATTAATATTTATATCTTTAAGTATAATTCAAAAAAAATTAAATATTTATATTATAAAAATATAAAATCACTTACGAGTTGAATTAATTTATTTTATAAAATTAAAATTGAAACAAAATGCAAGCAATTTTCTTTCGCAAAAAATTGCCACCGTTAGTTGCAGGAAATCTTCAGATTTAGAAGGTCAACGTCATCGATTTCATCTGGAATTCGCAATCTATTTGCCAAAATTTCTCACTGCGAATTTACTTTGCTGCTCTCCGGCGAGCCGCTGCCGGAGGATTCGGAGGAAACCATGCTCGTCCTTCGCTGTATTCCTCTGTTTTTTAGCAGATGCTGGTGATGTCGATGAGTGGGAAGCCATTTTGAGAACGAGGAGACGAGGGAATAGATCAAGGGTACAGAGGCGCGGTGTGCAGAACATTTGATGGATCCCGAGGATCTGAGGGCACTGATCAGGGGAGCAGGCGTTGATCTGTGGTCGCTGCTCGATACGGCGATCGCTGTAGCTGCCGCCGACCACGGGAGGGAGCTCAAGGCTCGGAGAGACCGGATCGTCGAGCGGCTCTATTCGCCGGCGGAGGGACGGTGTAGGAACTGCGAGACCCGGAGGATGACGGAGAGAGCTACGGAGAGCGCGGAGAAGAGAAGCAGCAGTCCCCGAGGAGGACGCCTAATCTCGGAATCACCCTCGACGCCGCCATCGCTTCTGAGAGAAGAAGTGGCCGAGCATGACGAGAAGGAAGAAGACGATGTGCAAGAACGCTACCATGCGACAATCGACGATGAGCAGAGCAAGATTCTCGCCATCAAAGACTTTCTCGAGGATCCCGATGAGGTCTGATGATCTAAACTTCTCTTCATCTTCCTTCATTTCTTGCGTACGTTGATTTGGCTTATTGGAATTCCGATGAACAGTCGGAGGACTCCCTGATTAGCCTGCTGCAAAACCTTTCCGACATGGATATAACCTTCAAAGCTCTCAAGGCACAGATCTGAAGCATCATCAATCTTTGTTTGTTTGTTTTCTTTGTGGCGAGGGGGGATTTTCATTGTTGATTCATCTGAATCAGGAAACCGACATTGGGAGGCATGTGAATGGCCTTCGCAAGCATCCATCGTCGGAGGTTCGGAGACTCGTGAAGCTGCTCGTAAGGCGAGGAATTCTGCCGAGAAGAAACGATTTCAGCTATTTGATTAAGAGTTTCTGATAGGATTTCACTTCAAATCTTGCTCAGGAAATGGAAGGAAACTGTCGACGAGTGGATGAAATCCAAGTCCGCGAATGAAAACTCGTCCCCCACATTCTTCAGTGAGTAGCCGAACTCATCCAGATTCAAACCAACTCCTCTTTTCTAAAATGATTTCTTCGATCGAAATCGGTGTTTTTGCAGCTGATGCCGATTCCCCCCTGCAGCTACCAGTCAAGAACAACCAGATCAACAGCCACCGGGTGCCAATTTTGTATGCAAAGTTCGTTTTTCTGTTCGATTTTTCCGCGAGTTTTCTGACGGAATTTTGTTTCCAGGCTGCTGATTCCGCCTTCTCGCCCGATCAGAATGATCAGAGTAAGTGCTGGAATTAAATCCGGGGAAAAAATATTGGAATTTTTTTTTTGTTTCTTTGCGAAGTTTGATCGGATCAACTTAAGGCGTTGTTGTTAAGTAGATCGAAGCCGACAGCCTGAGAGAAACTGCTCGGAATTAGCAGAGCCCAAGCCAAAGTCCTCTGCTCGCCGAGAGGCACAATCCATGCCCTTCGGTTCCACTTCCTCATCTGCTCCAGCTGTAAGATTTTAGCTTCCATTAATTTTTTTTTTTGGGGCATTTATATTCATGCTTTTAAATTATTCTTTAATTAAATATTAATATTCTTATTCATTTATTTTATAATTTAATCTCAATTCTTCTATAATCTAAAATATTAACACACATACATTTATAAATATATTGTGTATTCATAATTTGATAACAAACTTCCAAGCAATCATAGTTAGCTAAAATATCCTTCAAAAATCTAAAAATAATTTAATTATACCATTTTTAGAAGATTGAAAGAGTTAAATTATAAAATAAATCATGTAAATCTTTTTTTTTGTTAAGTACATTGGCGCCTCTCAAATAGTTTTCCTATTTTATATAGATCTATATCATAAAAATATTTCTTCTAAGTTCTATCCCCTCCTAAGAAATTGTTCAAAGTGGGTAATTTTATGAATTTTAATTGTTAAGTTGTATTTTAATATATACTTACGTATGTATTAGTATTTGAAATTATTATTATAAATTATGATATAGAGAAAAAAATATTAAGATGATGATAGTGATTTTAAATATTCAAATATATTTATTTTAAAAAATAGATAATTTAATGATCAAATTTGATAGAACTAATAATGTAGAACTCTGCTGACATAATTTCTGAATGTTATGTGGAACTTTAGTGGATTCAGAGATTTGATTTTTGAGGATTGCGTGCAAGTCCTAAGTTATAAATTTAATACAATTATATCCCAGAGTACACTTTTCTTTTTCATTAATTTTAGGTCCCTCCTATCAAATTTCGTCCTCAAGGACCCAAAAGTAATTTATTTTAAAAATTCACAAAACAGTTTGAAGAACATATGCAGAAACTGAAGGATAACTTGTTGGATCCGGAAAAGCTGGCCTCCGCGAGGAAAAGGCTTCACGAGAACTACCAAGAGGCACAAAATGGTTGTCGTCTTCCCTTCTTTTATAGCAAGAATTTATAGTATAAATTTAATAAATGGCTGATTTTTATTTTTATTTTTTGTTATTTTCTCTTTTGGTCAATTTGAAGCGAGGAAACAAAGAACGATTCAGGTGATGGACATACACGAAATCCCCAGGCCGAAGAACTCCTTCATGGCCCGAAACAAGAACGGGCTTCATGGGAATAGGCACTTCTGAACCGGGGTCAGTGAACCGGCCGGTCCATTTCACCCGGACCCTCTGGGTTGCCTAATTTTGTTTCTAGTTAAATGGATTTTCTACCGCTTTTTTGTATTTATGGCGCCATCACTCTCTTTTCTTAAATCGGTAGAATTACTGTTCAGTTTTTTTTTATATTACATATTTAATATTTAAATCTTTAAATTTAC
>JAEMOT010002695.1:0-10051 GCA_019297695.1 Apostasia ramifera | reverse complement strand
CGCCCGCGCAGGATGTCTATGCGTGCGAGGACCAGCTGGGTACAATTATAATTTCATATTAATTTTTTTTATAATTTTTTAATTAAAATTTTGATTTAACGAAATGTTTAACGGAAGATGTTTAATTGGACTTTGTTGGAAGTTTTTTATAAATATTAAGGACCACAATGACCTATATAGTAAGTTTTTGGGGACCTGTCTAGCATGTTTTTAAAATTATGAATCTGCATGGCAAGTCGAGTAAACCTCAGAGGCCTAAGTGGAATTACCCCTTATCTTAATTTATATTATGTTATTTAGAGAAAATAATTATTTAGTTTGACGATATCTTTAAATAATCTTTTAAAAAATTATAGAATTGTCAATTAAAATATAACATGTAGATGCATGGCATTTAAATAACATGAAATAACATCAAAGTAACATCGAACCAAACGCTCCCTTAGTGCACTTGCTTCAATCTCTTTTATTTAAATTTCTCTTTTATTGAAGGTGCGTTTACTTAGATGGAATAGCTATTTAATATCACCAATAGAATAGCTATTCTTATATTTATTTTGGAGGAATAGCTGTTTCATTGGAATTTCTATTCTATTTATAAAATAGTTATTCCTTCCCCCAAATATTTCTCAGCTATTTCTTATAAGCTAAAAATATTATTCAAAAATTATTCTTATTCATACGCATACGTGTACATATACATAAGTATGTACATGTATATAATGTCAGTTGAGCTATTTGCTTAATTATGATTTAATTAAGTGTTGATGAGTTTTAAAGACTAATTAGTTTCTAAGGAAGCTGGAAAAAATAAAGCTGATCTAATTCAACTTCAAATTTGCATGTTACGAGAAATTATTAGGTCTGGGTAGAAGATCATGTCACATATATTTGGAGTCTATTCGCACCGATACCGACTCATGACTTTGTTAATATGGATCTCATGCATGAGCAGAAGCAGAATAATGTTGTTTTCTCATCATTTTTATGTGACAGTTTATTTCTATTACGTTAAGATATGCTGTTATTACGGAAGGCATTTATATAAGTATTATGTGCCAAAAAAAAAAGTTCATTATGGTTTATCAGCAAAATATTTTAGATATTATTATTTATGAAACTTGAGTAGATATAATCTATTATGATAAAAAAATATAAGAAAATGAGTGGCATTCTTCTAACTCAGTAGAGAAGTAACTCGCCTTAGAACTAAGAGATCTTAGGTTTAATGTCCTTCTGTTTTTGGTCACATGTGGAACCCATTATGTGCACGTTGTCATGTGTAGCCTTTAAATGTGATACATTTTTTTTATTTAAGTTCAATAATTTCTCATTAAATAGAGCCACGTAGTCGAGTTGTTAAGTTGCACAATTTAGTTTGACAATTGAAATAGGATTGCATATGATTGAGCTCAAAATAAAGTTAGTTCATGTTAGAAGTTGACTTCTATTAATATTATTGGTAAAAACATAAAACTGCACATATTTATGTTAATACATTTGTGCAAAATTGTCTTAAAATAATATATCTGTATATATTATTTTTACTGTAGACATAATTTCCCCTATATATATATTTAAATTAAAGTTGATTATTATCTGAGCATCATAATCCGCTCAAACTCTAAAAAAAAATATTAACCACTATTTTTTTGAATTTTTTTTTGAAACTTAATATTAACCACTATAGATGTATGAGGTGTTTGGCCGAATCTCAACGTCGAGATTTATTTTTCTATATCAAAAAAAAAAAATAATTCAGGATTTACTTGGTGATTATAAAACTTTCTGATATTTTTTTTCTTTAGATAAATACATTGTTTACAAATGTTCAATAATTTAAACACACTAAAATGATGACTAAAATTCAACATCTAGACTGAAACTCAAACTGAGATTAAATCTCAGCGGAGGCTTAAAAGCTGTTGTTGGACCTTTAAAATTGGACGGGAGAATGATTAAAGTTTGCCGAGCTTAACACTGCTCAAGCCCTAGTAATCTTAGCTCGATTTGAATTTGACATAACTTGCGTCGACTTTGAGAGCTTTGAAAGAATTGAAATTTTTTAAAAATAAAAAACAAATTGCTTATAATACAGAGTATCTTTATTTCTCCTTTTACGGGGCATTATCTCTGGTCTCAACTCCATTAACTATGGCATGGCTTAAGATTTAAGCCTTAGAACAAGTTTCTTGCTTTTAGTTAAATCTTTATTTTCTCTTATTTTTTTTCTTATTCTAAATTGGCCATTGTTTATAACTAATAAAATTACTACAGAGGATTTTCTTGTCCAGGTCTAGAAAAATTTTAGGCGGTGAGGATCGCTCAAGGCACTTTTACTCTCTACATCGCTTGCTCCCTCGTGCTCCTCTCCTTCCTCCTCTTTGTATCAGTTTGGTCCTCCAAAAACCCAAATAATACCACTCCACTGTTCTAAAACTCTAAAACTTCACCAAATCTGTAATTATTTCTCTCTCTCTCTCTCTCTCTCTCTCTCTCTCTCTCTTTCTCTCTCTCTCTATCTGTTTATCTCTCTCTCCTCGAATGGGCTTGATCGTATACATTTTCTTTCTCTTTTCCCTTGATTTGGAGCAAGTGGAGGGAGGCAACCCTGCTGCGGGAGCGAACAGCGGTTGCGTGAGCGGCAGTGGCGTGAGGCAGAGGTGGCCATGATTGATCACAGAGAGAGGATAAAGAGAGTCAAGATTTTAGTCAGTTTAATTCTGTTCTACAATGATAAAAAAAAATCTGTTCTGTGCCACACTGCCACGCAGCAGTGCACCTGCGTTAATCCACCGGAACAGGCTAATGGTGCATAGTAGAAGCTCTTCAATGTGGTTGGTGGGCATATTGTACAATTAGGTGGTTAGGTGGTCAGAACTTTTAACTGAATTTAATTTATTTAAATTTAAAAAATATATTTTTATTTAATATAAATAATAACTAATATTTATAATTTATAATATCTACTCAAATATATCAAATAAAATATAATATAAATTGAATTATTAACATTAAAAAGATAATAATTATTAACAATTTAAAGTCTATATAAAGATATGGGAACATGTTTTCTATCATCTAACTATTTCTCTTTACTCTATTCTTCAATTCTATTTTCACTAGTTAAACTGAATTCTTGAAGTTATCGTTAGTCAATGTAAATAAATTTGAATTGTTATTGTATAAATATTATTTTTATTTCTTATATTTATCTAATTTTTGAAATAATCTACTTATTTTTTATTTTTAAAGAGAAAAATGAAAATAAAATGGAGCTTTGATTTTGAAAACAAAACAGCTAGAGATGAAAACAATAATATTTTTAAAGTAGAAGAGAAAGACTATGATGTAGTGCAAGATGAGATTGTATTTTTATTTGAATATGCACTTAAAGTTAATTTCTTAAATTTTCTGAGGGAAAAAGATATATTTTATTTTTATATGATAGTAGTAACAAGTTGCTCAAGGATATTATTGCTAAAATGTTTCAACCAAGTGATGGGGGCATATATCAATTTTCTATCATCAAAAACAAATATCTATGGTATGTATTTAATTTTTTTTTTATGAATTATCATGATTGTTTTAAAAAACTGATATTTATTATTTATTTTTTTAGGTGTATTATTAAATTAATACTATATTCACATAGTATAAATATTCTCTTATAGAAAAATATCATTAAAATTAAACATATACACGTTTCAAGTGATGATACGATAATGCTAAGAGAATTGGATGAAACAGATACAATTTTTTTGGACGAAACAAGTAGGAGTATATAGTTTAAAAAAAAATTGTATACATCGAGTCTCGTTTGATATTTTGATTTGGTTCTGAGATTAGATGGTTTTAATTTTTTCATAATATTTTTATTTTAAAAAAATATAAATTATTTTTTTTAAAAAAAATTCTATCTAATTTTATAATTATCAAAAAAAAAATCGTAATATTTTATAAATTTATTGTCTTCTAATTTATAATTTTTTCACTTGTATTTGGGTGAACCCTTGCTTGAATTATAACATTATCTAGTCTTACAGGTCACTTTATATATCTTCCTTTTGCTTGAAAAGTCTCTTCTATTTTCTTTTTTTTACAAATTTGTAAGTCCAAATTTACAAATTTACAAGAAAAGAGAACAGAAAAGGTTTTTCAAGCAAAAGGATAGTATATAAAGTGGCCTGTAAGACTAGATGATGTTATAATTCAAGCAAGAGTTCACTCAAATATAATAGAAAAAATTATATGTTAGAAGATAATAAATTTATAAAATATTATGAAATTTTTTTTTGTAATTATAAAATTTGATAGAATTTTTTTTTAAAAAAATTAATTTCAATTTTTTTAGAATAAAAATATTATGAAAAATTTGAAAACCATCGAATCCCATAACCAAATCAAAATATCAAACTAGACTCGACGTATATAATTTTTTTTAAACTATATACTCGTATCTATTTCGTCCAAAAAAATCATACCTGTCCAAAAAAATCATACCTGCTTCGTCCAATTCTCTTAGCATTACCGTATCATCACTTGAAACGTGTATATATTTAACTTCAATGATATTTTCTTATGAGAAATATTTATGCTACATAAATATAGTATTAATTTAATAATGCACCTACAAAAATAAACAATAAATATCAGTTTTTTAAAACAACCATAAAATTCATAAAAAGAAATTAAATACATACCATATATATTTTTTTTTCGAGGATAGAAAATTGATATTTGCTCCCATCACTTGGTTGAAACATTTTAGCAACAATATTCTTGAGCAACATGTTAGTGCTATCATATAAAATATATTATTTTCCCTCATGAAATTCAAAAATGGCCACACGAAGCAAGAAATTAACTCATATTCACATAAAAATAAAATTTTATCTTGTACTACTTCATAATCTTTTTCTTTCACTTTAAAAATATTATTGTTTTCATCTCTAGCTATTTTGCTTTCAAAATCAAAGCTCTTATATTATTTCCATTTTTCTTTCTAAAAATAAAAAACAAGTAGATTACTTTAAAAATTATATAAATGTAAGAAATAAAAATAGTATTTATACAATAACAATTCAAACTTACTTACATTTACTAATGATAACTTTATGATTTCAATTTAATTATTGAAAGTAGAGGTTAAGAGTAGAGTAAAGAGAAATAGTTAGATAAAAAACATGTTCTCATGTCTTTATATAGGCTTTAAATTGTTAATGATTACTAATATTAATAATTTAATTTATATTTTATCTTATTTGATATATTTGGGTAGATATTGTAAATTATAAATATTAGTTACTATTTATAGTAAATAAAAATATATTTTTTTTAATTTAAATAAATAAAATTTAATTAAAAAGTTCTGACCACTTAACCTAATTGTATAATATCCACCAACCACAGAGCTTTTACTGTGCACCATTAGCCTGTTCCCGTACGAGGCCGGTTCTGCCAGAGTGGCGTTGAGGTGGTGTCGCAGTTCTTGGCCAAGAATGGTAAAGTTCTGGATCCTGAGAAGGAGGTGAACATACTGGAGAAGATGCACAAGGAGAATTCAAAGGCCATTGTGGAGGATTACCACCTGGCAATGACGCCAGAGGAGTTTTCCCAGGCTATGTATCAGCATTCAGTAAAGGTATAATTATTATGCAAATAATGATAAACTTTTGTTTGATTTTTTAAGGATTGTGATATTTGGTAATATTTCAAACAAAGGATGCTAAATTTCATGGGGAAAAAATCTAACATGCTTATAGATTTTATTGAAGTCTGAAAGAAAAAAAAATGAAGAAACATATAACTACTAATTCAACAAAAACACCAGCAAGTCTTAATCCCTAACTAGGTGAGTTAACTACATCATGTTAGATTTTGCAAAAATAATGTTTGTTTCCATCTATTTTTCAAATAGATTGGCGAACATGTACTGATGTACAACAGACTTGTTTATCATCATATTCATTATGTTAGTTATGCATGATCAACCACATAATTATAAATATCTCAATATGATTATTAAGTGTTGCTTGTTTGTTGTTTTAAGGAAAAATGTATATTCTATTTCTTACATTTGAATGGAGTATTGTATGTAAATTTTTCAAAATTGATCGAAAGCTAGTATCTTCATGATAATGAAGGTTAGATTTAACCTGTCCATACTAATACCATCTTGAATATGAATAATGTTAGCCCTCAAAACATTATATCTATGCACTGTGGGTACATGTAAAATCTATTTTTTGGATATTTAACATGTAAGCAGGTAAGTTTGTTTTGATATTTATATAAATCCCCTTATTTTGTGAACTTCATGTCTTTCAAGAAAAGCATGTTAGTTTCCATGTATACAGATTGAAAGGGTGATTGCTCTTTCGTGATTTTTCAGCTAAGCTTTTAAAATTTTTTTGAAGTGAATTATGTTCTTTTGTTTCTTCAGGTGGCCACTTGCAAAACCACTACCAGGTATTAATCAACTTATCAAACATCTTCATAAACATGGAATTCCACTCGGGCTTGCATCAAACTCGATATAAAAATATATAGCTACCAAGATCACACACCAACAAGGTTGTAACTTTTTTGAGATACTCCTATCAAAAGAATATTTTTTTGAGATTCCAAGTTATCTCAGGCTCTCTTTGTCTAGGTTTATTCAAGTATAAATCTCTTTACGTGTATAATGAATTGTGCAAAATAGCACAATGATTTCTTTGCTTAATGGATACATGTGGGTTAGGTTTTAACTAGATTTTTGAAACTGTAACACAGGTTGGAAGGAAATATTTTCTGTTATTGTTGGGGCTGATAAAGTTAACCATGCAAAACCTTCTCCAGACATGTGAGTCATGGTGTTTATTATGAGGGTGTTTGGTTCGATATTTTCTTGATATTATATCATGTTGTGTTATGACATTTAAATGTCATCTTTTGAGACACAATTCCATTAGTTTTTAGAAGGTTATCTAAAAATATCATCAAATCAAATAATTATTTTCTATAATTAATATAACAACATCAAGATAACACTGAACCAAATGTCCCCTAAAAAAATTTTGAATTCATATTAAATTCATTTAGCATTACATTTTTAAAGTTCCGTGAGTTAAAAATGATGTTTGATATGATATTCAGATTCCTTGAAGCAGCAAGCAAATTAGGAGTGGATGCATCAAGCTGCCTAGTGATTGAAGATTCTCCGTGAGTTACCTGATTATTGTGTCTCTCTTCTCAAATTTTATATTAGTAGCACAAGTTTACTTACAACAATTATTCAAGGAGTAGCTTGGTGTGTTGTATTTACAGATGACAATGGAAGACAAGAAACATTAAAGTTAGTGAAATAATGACTAAATATATAATTTTCAATTCAAAACATTATTTTTTAATAAAGTTGGAAGAATAACAAATGCCTAACTGAGATAGTTTTAGAAGTCTTTATTAAACTATATGATGAAATATGGATTTAGGTTAGTAAATCACTTGATTTAATCTCTGTGGCATAAATGAATGGTAACTTTGGATTAATTTTGACAAAAGAATTTCCAAAAGCTTTTCGCTTTTTATGAAAGAGCAATAAGCTTGGGTTATACTTCTTTAACAGTATAGTGATGTCATACATAGCCAAGTAAAGATTTGTTGAGCGAGAAATACCTGGGTCCCAAGTTGGGTCTAATATAAATAGATGTACTCCCATCAACCCAAAAGTTTAAGTTAGTGAGTAAGGTACCAAAACTTGCTGTTGAAGTACTAATGTAGGATACTTCTCAATGTGAGTTCTCAAGAATTTCCCCCTCACATGAAAATCCATCCACATTATTCATTTCTGATTCAATGAGCCATTTCAAGTGCATGCTTATCAAGAGCTCACTCAACTACTAGCTATAGTAAAAACCATTTGCCCTTGAAATTCTAGCTCAACAATGGTAGAACTTGATAATACCTATGAAAGCACAACCTGCACGACCACTTGATTCTAATCCGGTATCTCTTGTTAGGGGACAAATGCTTGGGGACCAAGTTAGGCCTAGTTCATAGGTGAATGAACATCTATTAAACTAAAAACTTAAGATCGTAGGTTAGGGTCACCACTTGTATGTTAAGCACTATATCTGCTTGTTGAAGTGCAAATGTGGGATAGTTTCCATGTGAATTCCTGGTAAGATTATGTGCATTAGGATAGGAAATAATTAGAATATGAAATTACTATATCAAGAGGAATGTGGACATTAAAACTCACCACGATGAGCATAGGGACTTAAGAGAGGTTTTTATAAGGGAGAGTAGGATATGAACCATTCAGATAAGAGGCTATATTATTATTAGATGCAGATGAAGAAAAAGAGACGTAAGTGAAAAGTAACTTGTTTAGACAATATATAAAAGGATTTGCATAATCTTGAACGAGTGCAAATAGTATCAAATAGGAATAATTGGTGAAAAGAACTTATAAAATCTTACTGATCATCGATTAATGACTACACTTCCTCTTCCCAAATGCCAATTAGCTGAATTGTTCGGTTCTAGGTGAATGATTCATTGGTGAGTCATGTATTTTATCAAGACTTCCAAAACTTGCAGCATTAGTGTCTCTGAAATGAAAAATACTGTAGAAGCTTACAGCTCAGATTTTGTTTAACAACATATTTTGATAGTCACAGAAAGAAACTTATCATGATTCACTTTCTTCGTCATTTTTTGGTTATGGGGGATTGTAGAAGCATTGAAAGAGTGGAAGAGGGAAGAGGAGGGTAGAGCAGAGGATCTTTTTTTTCTACATCATTTGTCGACTAAAATATTTGATTTATTTGAGAAAATATTGTAGGCAGTGATTTCTTCACAATTCCTCTCTGGGTACTCTAGCTCACTTTACTACTTTTGGATTGATAAAATTTTAAGTACTTTCGATGTTTAATGTAGATTTTCCTCACTGTTCTCTACCACTTCCTCCTTCCCCAACTTATTCCTCAACTAATGCGAGATCAAAAAAATGTAAATGATATTTTATATTATATTCAGTAAAATTAATTAGCAAATTATTTTTAATTAAACACAAAATATTTTTTAAATAAATTATATGATAAATAAGATTCTTAAATTCCCTAAATTAAAAATATTTTAAAATTAAAACTAAACTGGATAATCTATTAAATGAGAATTTATCAAATTATGTTAGAGCATCAATTTAAATTCAATAAATCAGATGTGAGTTTCAGAAAATTAAGACAGATGTCTTATACTTAAATAAATATTGGGTAGCACAATTAGAGCCAAATGAATAATCTAAGTCAAGAAAATAGGTTTATATTAAAATCAAATAATTAAATTAATTTGATTCGAAAAAGAAATTATACCTTTGCTAAAGAAATTCAAGTAGTAGTGACCCAAGTGTGGCAGGTGGCTTGGATTAGCATGCTCGAATGGCACATTTCTCGAGCAAAGTAGAGAACTGACTGGCGAAGAAAGCGACGAGTTGCCTCGTGCTGGTCAGCAAGGTATAAATAATAAATAATTATATTAAATTAATAAATATATTATTTATATTTAAAAAATAGAGATCAAGCAAAGCTCAATCCAACCCAATCATAGCTCATAGCTAAACTCAATAAACTCGAGTTAAACTCAATTTGAGCTAAATATCAATCCGATCATCAAATAACTATAGATTTTCAAGTTATTCTGTAAAATAAGGAATTATTGCCTTCCCTCAAGTATTTCACATTTTCACTAACATGAAAACATTAACAATATAATTTTTTTTAGGGAATGAATTATATGTAAAAGATGTTCTGTTAAATTTTCGAAAAACAAAAAAACTAAACATAATTGAACAATGGAAAGAACAACCAGCCGCATAACTGAAAATCGCCATAACTCAGCTTGATTTTTGACTCAGCCACAGACTAATTTTTCTGAGTCAAGTTGGAATCAAACTTGACTCACTTGAAATACATGTAATTTAACTCAAAATATACAAATACATATACATACTTACATACATACATATATATATATATATATATATATATATATATATATGTTGACA
>JAEMOT010002689.1:2168-14747 GCA_019297695.1 Apostasia ramifera | reverse complement strand
TAATAATATTTATAAATAATTTTTTATAAAATTATAAAATTATTAATTAAAAAATAATATCTAGATTACGTAACACAACACCAAGATAACAATAAGCTAAATGCTCTCTAAATTATAAGATAATGTCTTTTAACTTATGAATATTTTTATAAGTGAATATGATCGATATTTATACTTGGGACTTTGTGAGTGATAATGTTGACCTCGATTTGGCTTAATCGAGTACACGCCACTACTATACAAGTTTGAATCATAAAAAAAAAAGAAACCATAGTATTAGGTATGCAAGTGACTCAAGTTCGAGTTTGCTTTAGATGTTCACAACCAATATAAATATATTGGATTGGATAACAAGTACGACAAAAGTATCAGATTTTTTTTTAATAATTAAGTACCACACATTAAAATTTGATAAAATTATATATTTTATATGGTATTTTTAAAAAAATTACAAAATTAATTACTAATGTATTCTCAGAGATCTTGTCATATTGTGTATGATTCATAAGTTACATAATAGAAGCTTTTATTTTAGTAGTAATTTAAATTTTAAATTAATTATATATAAAACTATTTCATGAAAACTAAAATTCTTTAATATTTTAAATTTTAAATTATTATTTTAGGGTTCGGAATTTAGAGTATAGTAAGATTTTATATATTGAAGAATGGTGAAAAATTGTAATTTTTTATAAATAAAGTGTGGTATACGTAATTGCTCATTTTTTTTAATAATTGTTTGATTATTTTTAATAAATATGTGAAGTTTAACCCAAAGGTTAACCTAAATCTATTCTAACAATGAAGAAGTATTGCATTGTGTCAAGTGAATTCAGAGTTCAATTAAATTTGGGTATTATTCTAGCTATGTTTGAGCATAATTACAAGTCTTACTTCATAGATATTAATATTTGTAAATTTAATTAAATGATAAATAAAGAATAGACTTTAAACAATTACTATTTTAAAAAAATAAAGAGAAAATTCATTGTTGTTTTCGACATTGGGGGTAATATTACGTACGTCTATAATTTTGAAAGTTCATCCTAAATTTTAGTTTTAAAATATTTATTTTGAGTCAATAATAATTATAATTAAGTTTTTATCGGACTAACTGAGATCGACTACATGAATCTTTTATTTTTATTACACTCTATCAAATAACAGTTTCATTTCTTTAAAAAAAATCATGATTTAGCTCCAACGTAAGATCATACTTTATAATTTCTTAGTATATTTTTTTGGCTTTCATTTTTTTTTACATGGACAAAATCCAATAATTAAAGTTTTCTTACGAAAACTTCTATCGGCCTATAATTTATATGCCCAAATCATCTAAGCCTATATTCTTTGAGCTTATCACCTCAATTGAGGTTACTTCAAGTTTCTTATAAATATATTTATTTTTAATTTTATTCTTTTAGTTATACCACTCGTCAATCCACTTTATCTTTATTTCTGAAATACTTATTTAGTCTTTTTTTAATATTTATTCTGAGATATTCTATTAAAAATTAATAAAAAATTATAAATTTATCATTTTACCATCTCTTCTCTCCCCCACTTTATTATTCTCAAAAAACCAATTGAAAATAGTTTCACAACTCAAGGATTATTACGAAAAATTGTAAAAATCGTGAACCCCTGCCTACATTTACATGGTATTACCTCTAATCCAAAGAATTTAAGAGGGCGTTTGGTTCGATGTCATCTTGGTGTTATGCTATGTAATTTAGATGTCATGATATTTAAATATCATTTTTCACTAATAATTTTATCGTCTAATAAAAGATTATTTATAGATATCATTAAACTAAATAATTACTTTTTTTAGATAACATAATATAGCATCAAGATAACATTGAACCAAATGTCCCTTAAGAAATATCTTTGCAAAAATAAAACTAATATAACAAGTTTAATCCTTATATATTTTGACTCTTTTGAGAAATTGATGCTCAAAATTAAAAATTAGATATTAAACTAACAAAGAAGTTCAGTTGAACTTTATTATCTTTATAAAAACTTACTTGGATAAACATATTTTGTCAACATTAAAAATTTATTATTATTATTATTATTATTATATATTATATTTCAACCCTATGGTGGGGATTAAATATATAATAAAGATTTTTTTAGTGTGATAGTGTGACGTCCGTGGCTGAAGAGGGCGGAAAATAATCGTTGGATGATGTCCTAAGAGGAAGGAATTACTGAATTAAAATGTAGCTCCTGGTAGGCTTCTAGACCAAATAATAAGTAGTGAGAGAGGCACAGAAATAAATCATCCTATATTGGAAAAGTAGGGAGATTTTGAGCTGTATAAATTATTGGTAACGTGATCTTAAATGATAGAGACGCTTTTTTGGGGTAAAACTATAAGATTAATGATGGAAAATTTCATAGTTAAATATATTTGAGCTGGAGTAGCACTGAAATGGGTTACCTTCTGATCAAATCATATAGTTTTTCTAAAGCTAAAACAGACAATAGTTCTACATTGAGATCACGAATGTTACAAATAGGTCATAGATAATGTTAAAAGGGAATAAATTATGAACTCTCAGTCAAATATGGAATATAAAATGTAAATACCAATTGTAGAAATTTCAATATGTAACAAAAACTTTTATCCAAAAAACAATGTAATAAGAACATTTTTATTTTTGGGGGAGTAAAATGCCCCAAAATCACAACCAATGTTTTAGAAGTGTGATCTTATTAGCTTATTGTAATGTTATTGAAAATGGGCTAAATATTCAAGAAATGGGCTGAATCTCATTCTAGTAATTGTACCCTAATGGGCTTTTAAATTATCTCAAAATAATTTCTACTTTATTCAAAAATAAAAACTTAAAATAATTTGTTTGTATATGTAATATCTTATACAAATTAAAAATAAAATTAACTTTTATTTCAAATATTTTATAAATCTCAATATTCCTAATGCTACCTAAAAATATATATAATAAACAATAAAGTAAATTAATTATATTAAATATTGATTTAATTATTAAAATAATTATTTAATATTAAAATTTATGTAGGCTTGATATAAGAAAAAAGTAAAGTTTTTACTAATGACAATTTTTGCCACAATTATTTCTCGTTTATGAAATGGAACCATAGATTCAAAAATTTTGAGCAGTATTGATTAATGTTTTGAGATAAATTTATCAAATATTTGAATATTTGTTGTAAAATATATTTAATTTTTGTGATATATAATTAAATAACTTTTATAGTAATTTTTTGTTGGATAAATTAATAATAATAATATTGTTGTTATTCAATATTTCATACTAAAATTAATAGTATCAATCATAACAAGTTGAGCAGAAAATGAATATACACTTTTCAGAAAATGACTTAAAAAAAACCAATTTATTTGTTTGCCAATTTAAAATTACTCTGATTTAATTTTAAATAGGCATATCGCGTCAAATAATTAATTTATTTCAAATCTTACACATATATTAAAATAATAACTAATTTATATTACATCTCTCACATATCTCAATATAATAACTAATTTTATTTTACATTATTTATAATTTTTAATAAAAATATTTTTACTTAAATTTAATTAATTTTAATTAAAAATTAAATTTTGCAAACCCCTTAAGGTTTAGGTTTCTAATGAGTAGGCCAATTAATTTTGCATGAAAAATAAAACTTGCTTGACTATTAACATAGTTCAAACACAAATGTTGAACTAATTAAAGACAAGTTAACTTGAAATAAAATATGTATGCAAATTTGTCTTTCAATAAATTTATTGTATATAATAAAGAAATTTTTATTTATGGAACATTCAATACAACTTAGGTGTTAATTTTATACAAATATTACTGTTATTTAAATTACTGTGTTATTTATAAAATAATAAATAAATATTTATTTAGTTCAATATTATGATATTATTTTACAATAATAATTTTAAAATTTTTATTATACTATCTATAATTTTAAGAATTTCTCTAATATTATAATATAAAATTATAATAATATTGAATCAAACTCTTCTTTTATAAAAAAAAATACGAGATGCTTAGCTCAAATCAGTTTATTACTCAAGTAATTCAGTCTCCAAAATTAAACTCAAATTAAACTCGATTCTAATTCTAAAAAGACCTCCCTCAAAATTAAATTAACTCACTCAAACTCTAGTCCCTATTTGTTTGGTAGTTCAAAATTAATCTGATTTAATTTTAAATAGGCATATTATATTACACATAAAAGTTAATATTAAAAATTAACTTTATTTCACATCATACACGTATTACTAAAATAATAATTAACTTATATCACATTCCTCATATATTTTAATATAATAACTAATTTTATATCACATCTCTCACATATCCCAATATAATAACTAACTTTATTTCACATCATTCATAAATTAAAAAAAAAAATATTTTTATCTAAATTTAATTTTAATTTTATTAAATTTAAATCTCACAAACAAACAGGCCCCGCGAGTCTACCATCGCAACTACTCATAAATGACAGGTAATTCGTACTAAGGGGGCGTTTGGTTCATTGTTATCTTGGTGTTATATTATTTAATCTAAATGTCATGACATCAAAATATCATCTTTTGATTAATAATTTTATAATCTTATAGAAAATTATTTATAGATGTCATTAAACCAAATAATTACTTTCTCTATATAATATAATATAATGTCAAGATAACATTAAACCAAACCCCCTCTAAGATTTTTTTTTTAATTTCAAAATAGTACTAAGATCACAATATTGCAATAACGTACAAAAAGGGTCAGAAAGTAATATACAAATTATTAAGGTATGTTATAGCAAAAAAGCGCATCCCTTCAAAAATCCTTCGCGAAATCGCCCTCCAAAAATCAGAAATCCCCCCAAAAAAGATGCAGATCGGAAGGAGATCAGAAGGAGGGAACGACGCCGTAGCTGGAATCGGCGGCGATGAACGCTGCGGTGGCGGACTCCGCCGACGAGTACATGCGCTCGACCTCCGCTTCCACTTCCGTCCGCTTGGCAAATCTCCCCTTTATCCTCGGCCTCGTCTCGGCGTACGCCTTCCTCGACGCGTACCGTATCGTCTTCTCGAACCTTCTGTTCTTCCTCTTCTCCCTGTACCTCGTCACCCTCGCCTCCCGATCCGTTCTCCCTGCCGCCGCCGCCGCCGCCGCCGCCGACTCCAGCGAGGATGACGATATCCCTCCGATACTCCCGCCGCCGCTATCTGGCACTACTCCAACTTCTGACGACGATACCTGCAAGGATTCTCCGATCGAATTCCACTATTTTAAAATTGAAATCGAGACATGACGAGATCGACGATAGTCAGGGGTCCGTACGCTGTGGCTGAGGGCATAGCCGCCGCAGGGTGGCTCAGATCTGCCAAATTCGAGCCCAACACCGGTCGCCGGCGCTGTGCCGCCAACGGCAACGGCCGGAACGACGCTGTCTGCGTGCTGCGTGGCGGCATCCATCGACGACGCATACTCCAGATCTAGATAAGGAGTGACTTCCGTGAAGAAGCAATCCCCAGATTTCAAGAATATTTCTGGAGCCGCATCCTTCGCCGGCTCGGGAAGCAGCCAAACGGCGGCGGCGGCAGCATCGGCAGTATCGTTGTCGCTGGCCTCCTCCCCGTCCAAAAACAGGGCTTCGGCGTTGTGGTTGGCGGCTGGAGCAGGGGAGTCGAGGAAGGGGACGACCGGAAGGCGGTGGTGGCGGCTGGCCAGAGGATTGGCGGAGTGAACGTCGGCGTCGCAGGTGGCGCAGAGGGCCGCCGCGTCGGCCTTGCAGGTGACGGCGGCGGGGGCCTGCTCGCAGACCTCGCAAAGCCAGACGCGCTCGTGCCTGGAGGCGAGCTTGTTCGCGCCGTGCACGCGCGCGTCGCACGGGCCGCAGAGGAACGCCCCGTCCGCACGGCAGTGGAGCACAGCCGGCTCCGGCCCCTTGCAACCGTCGCACGTGCGAGCGCCAAGCCGCCAGTAAGTTCCCCTTCCTATTCCATGGATCCCCATCTCTCTCTCTGTCTCTCTCTCTCTCTCTCTCTCTCTCTCTCTCTCTCTCTCTCTCTCTGATCTCTTCGTCTACTTCTTGCTTAAGCTTTGCTTCGATGTTTTTGCCATGATATGGGACGGGGAGAGTGGGGTTTATCTTCTGGAGATTGCGAACGGGATTATTAACGAATCAAAATTCGACAAGTCTAACTATATAACCTCTTAAATAATTTGGGTAAATTGCACTATGGACTATGAAGATGTATCTGTGTTTCAAACAGGTACATTTTCTTGCATAATTTATGAATTAAACTCAAGTTATTCGTTGACATAAAATTCATCAAATAAATCTAATGTTATAGATTAATTAGGAAATATAATAAAAAAAATAAAAAAACAGTCATACAATTTTTGTACGAAAATCAAGTCAGTATGGGACAACGACAATGTCATCTTGACTATTTTAAAAATATAACTATGCAAGAAATTAAAATTTACGAGAAAGAAGAAAAATATAAGAATACAATAATAGAAAAATCTCTTTCGATCAACCTTGATCGAAAAGGTACTTGAATTTAGACGCTAGCATGATCTTCATAGCTCTGGTCGGAGGTCAAAGAAGTGGGGAGAGTTCTCCCTTGTCATTCTTTTCTTCTTCTATTCATAAGGCACTATCCTTATGATATTTTTGTCAGTTTGTATCGTACACCTACATTAGAATATTATTTGTAGTAGTATCTTCCATGTAGTTTGATCAAATAAGGTTAGCACATGATACTTATTTGAAACTTAATTTATCTCGTCAAGATATGCCATCTAATATCTAAATTGTTGGGCTTATTTCAACCATATGCACAACTCAGATCCACTTCCAAATTTTTTATATAACAAAATACCCTACCCCCCAATCCTTAAAGCATCGCAGAGCATTTCATACTTGTTGTTGACTTAGGTAGGAACCTTTTTGATGTTGCCACATATATAGCAATATAGGGCATGCTTATGTAAAAAGGGAGGTGATGAGGGACCAAGGTATGCATTTCTCGTATAATTATCTGTGGAGAAATGTTTGCGAATGTGAATAAGAAACAGGGAAAAAACCTTGGAGACCAAAAGCCAAATTCAATGTATGTCGAAATACAAGCTACTAATGTTGTACATATAATGGTGAAAACGTGATTCCTACATCTATCACTTTATCATCAAACGTGAGGTCACTTTGCTATAAACATAAAAAATGGAATAAAAAAGCCATGGTCATTGGGCCTTCAATTATGGCAAATGGGAATCTGATGAGGGGTATCAACAACTTTACCTACTCGATGCAATGAGATTCTACCTCACTTGAATAACTTGGTTAACCTATTTTATGTACAAAAAATGTGAGAATCAAAATGAAAAGCTTGAGAACTTGAGAGACTTGTTTGTAATTTATCCCTCCAATGATTATATTCCTATTGGGGGATTTCGGCTAGAAACAAGAAAGAAGAAGAATGGAAGATGAAAAGAGAATCTCCCTCCCTTGCTATTGCAATCATCGGCTAGTCGCCATCGCACTGTCATCGCCGACAAGGCGGCGCACCATCACCATCGTCAGTCTCTAGCTCACTTGAGAGACTTGTGACCTTGATTTCATAGGTTTATTTGGTTTTCTGTAGCCCAGGCCTTATATTTTGGCTTGTTTAAGATACAGAAGTTTATTTTCTTAAATCTACCTTTCATATATTTTGTAGACTGAGTAACTGCAACCTTGATTTCATAGGTCAGTTTAGCTTCTTGTAACTCAGGCCTTTTTTTTGGCTTGTTTGAGGTATAGAAGTTTATTTTCTCAGGTCTGCTTCCATATAATCTTGTAGATCGAGTAACTATGATCTTGATTTTGTAGGTCTATTTGGCTTCGTATAGCTCAAGCCTTTTATCTCGGGTTGTTTGAGATACAGAATCCTTGTAGTAAGCAAACATATATATTGTTTTAACATGTCTTGGCTTTTGAAGTTTATATCCCCTTTATAGTAAGCAAACATATGATGGGTGATGCAGACAATTTTCTGAGATGTGCCAAGACATTATAGTTCACTTCTTTATCAGCATTTGCTTTTTCTTGAAGTTGTCGGGAACACTTCTTCTTGTTCACTGTAATTTATTTTTCATTTGCTTGCTGGTGAGCAGCTCTGATTCAAGTGACTGCCTTAGTTGACTGTTTAACTTTGCAACTTATTGAGATGTGCCAAGACATTATAGTTCACTTATTTATCAGCATTTTCTTTTTCTTAAAGTTGTGAGAAACACATCTTCTTGTTCACTGTAATTTATTTTTCATTTGCTTGCTGATGAGCAGCTCAGATTCAGGTGACTGCCTCAGTTGATTGTTTAACTTTGCAACTTATTAAGGGTGGGTTTTTATTATCAAAGAAATTCCTTGGCATTTCTTCTGAGTCTGAGGAAGTAGACTCATTATTGAGATGTGCCAAGACATTATAGTTCACTTATTTATCAGCATTTTCTTTTTCTTGAAGTTGTGGGAAACACATCTTCTTGTTCAATGTAATTTATTTTTCATTTGCTTGCTGATGAGCAGCTCTGATTCAGGTGACTGTCTCAGTTGACTGTTTAACTTTGCAACTTATTGAGGGTGGGTTTTTATTATCAAAGAAATTCCTTGGCATTTTTTCTGAGGAAGTAGACTCAGTTTCACTTCCCAGTCTAATTCCTCGAGATCGTGTCCCATCTTTTAGGGACAATTACTGGCATATTTTATCTAGTTTTGATTCTTATGAAGACTTCTCTTCATCTCCGAAGGTGATTATAGAACGATTCTTAGATTTATTTCTTTTTTTCCCGATCATATGGTAGGGATCAGCCTTATTTGTGTCACTATCACTTATGAATAACTTGGTTTCTTTAGCGGCAATTAAGTTGTCCATATAATCTGTCAGTTGAATGGCGATTCTACATGTTTTTATTTTAATCTTTTCTTTATCTCGACTCATCAACTGGCCTTTGTTTTTATGGTTGACCCTATTTTCTTCCAACCTAATAATCATATTCTGCTGCACTGGGGTTATCTGTTATTGTCTGACAGCTTTTTGACTTACAGTATGAATTCTCTGAGCCACTTTCTGAGAACAGGCTGCATTGGGATTTGCAAATGAATGACATTGTTTTCTTTCAATTATTTTATTAGTTTGCAGGTCTTTTTTGAGACAATCGTATCCCATTCTTCTTATGATCCTGCTTTTTCACCAAAGATCATGATCATGTTAACAGTCTCTTTTGACGGACTGACCAACACTTTATCAGATAATATGTATTCTCCACTCTGGTATTACCTTTCAATCCAATCTTTGAAAACAAAGTAGTCTTCAATGGGATCGCTGATGCATCTGTGGTATGGACAATAATTTAGATTGTTGTCTTATTAACTTATTCTGGCCTTTTTGGCTCTGGCAACTTTAAGCCTGTCTTTAGCGCTTGGAAGAACAACTTCTTGACGCAATCTTTCCTGAAGGAGTATGTCTTATTTTTTTTATCTTTTAAGGATGGCATTTTTCCTTCATAGATTTGCTTGGTAGATAAAAGATTACTTTGTGACAAAGGAGTTTTAATTGTATACTCCTTCTTTCCTTTGTCTGCTGCAATGCTGTAGGCTTTCCTGTTTCATGTGCCTACTGCCTTCTGGCTTGTTCAAGGCCAACTTCATGTTTTTGTAGATTGATTTTCTCGTAAGTAGCTACCTTATCAAGCAGCTTTTGGAATATGGCAGTTGGTATAGTTTGTACAAACATTGTCATAGCAGGTTCTAGCTTAGCTATGACAAGCTCGATGACTTGATCTTCTAAAGGTGGATTGTCGCACTTCAGACTCATATTTTGCCACCTAGCCACGAATTTAGTGACTGTTTCATTTTTATTTCGTTGCTCTCTAGAGAGATCACTAGCATCACCTTCTCTCTTGTACTAGCGAATCTTTTGACAAACAAGCCTTCTAATTCTGCAAAAGTTATTATTGGACCATTAGGTAGCTCTGAATACCATTCAAAGGCTAATTCGGAGATGCTGCTGACAAATTCTTTTAACAAGTAAACAATATTATCTCCAGTATCACAGCAAGCTGCTCTGGACTGGGCTATGTTTTATTGCGAATTTCCAATTCCATCGAACACATTGAATTTGAGGACGTTGTACCCATGTGGATATTTTATATTATCATATTCAGCCAGGTAAGTTCTCCCCTTCATCACTCTCTCATCTTGTCTCTCTAATGCTACGAGAGCTTTCACCGTTTTTTCAACTTGTGCTTGCAAGTTTTTTACATTAATCGGTTGTTCACTTATTTCTTTTGCTTGGGTATCTGGCATATTACTTGAGAATGGCCCTTTGTTCGACTTGTTGGCGATAAGGCTATTATTCCTTTGATCAGACATGGGGGAGTTCCCTGAGGATGGAATTTCTGTCACCCGAGATTGCGTGTTAATGATTTATTCAATGTGCGAGCATTATTATTTCATCATAAGCTTCATCTGTTTCATATGATCATCCAGTACTTTAAGTTCGCTTTTCTGCATCTGAGTTTATTTTTCTAATTGTTCTAGACGAGAAGTGAAGATTAGAGTCACTTCCTCTTTTGTTTCAATATTTTCTTCTTCATGAGCAATTTGCTCACCATGCCCTTCGAGGTAAGTTGGTTCTTGCAGTGGTGATGCAACCTTCTTGCCTACCGTGTGAACTTTATATTTTGGGTATCGTGAGGGCAATTCTTCAGAGCTTTCATCTAAAAGTTCTTTGCCTTTACTGCTTTTACCTTCTTTCTTTATTCATTTGGTTCACCTCTTCGAAAGCCTACTCTTTCGAAATTAATGGAAGGTTTAAAAATATCGAACCCTGCGAACAGCCACCTGGGACATTACTGTTACTCATTTCAAAAACCTTTTAAGTACAAACATCAGTGCGTGAACTGTTTGTAGGTGAGGGAGTCAAGGGGGAGAGATCATGAACTAGAAGGAGAAAAAGAGAGGACGAAGTAAATGTAGGATAGTAATGAAACACACAAATATTAAATGCTTTAGAGAGATCTTTCTATATTCACTATCCAATTCAATCCTAGTCCACCAAATAAATGAGCCCATAGGATGAGTAAAACATATTAGGAGTAGGAAAGCAAGACAGTCTATAAGGAGAGGAATTAGAGTTGGTTTGTCGTCCTGGGAACTAAAAAGTGTTGATATATATAGTTGTAGTAAGAGAATTGGAGGAAAGCTCAGTCTCCAATTCAAGCTGCATGGTGTGAGCTAAACTCCCAGGCAGCTTGGATCACGTTATGTGGAACTCTGTTGTCGATGTTCGATGAGGTGGTGGGCATGGTAGCTACCAGAGATAAGGATGGAGCTGGTCGGTCGGATTGGAGCCGGCGAAGCCCTTTCCCATGCAGGCCTTACCCTTGTGGGTTGGCTGAGCTGACATTGCACCGTCGTAGTCACCACATGCCCAGAATGGATGGGCAAAGAGGTCAAGCAGGTGCTACGGAGTGGTTGGAGTAGAAATAGTGGTCATATTGTCCTAAAAGTAGCTAGCTAGGACCCATGATTGTGGCATCAAGGCTGGACAGAACATGCGAATTTTCTTGCAGTTGAGAGAGCAAGGACCGGAAGAACGTGGAAATTGACCGTTGTTTGATCCGTGGAGGGTTGGCCCATTCATCGTTATGAATTGCCTTGGCCTTGTTCTTGTTTGAGCAATTTGTGTTAATGCCACATGAATAGTTGAGATGTTTTTGAGTATTCCTACACAAATATTCTAATTTATAAAGTCTATGAACAATGTATTAAAAATTATCATCATCGACTTAAAATTGAAATTAATTTCTTGTGAAAAGGCAACGCAGTTTTCCATCATAAACATTTAAAATCTTTAGGATTTAGGGGTGAACAATTCAAGTCTAAGCCGAGCTAGGCATGAGTGACTCAACTCAAACTCAGCTCATTATTCTGTATACTGATTTGAGCTTGGTTTGTGGCTTGAACTTTTCAAGTTCGAGCTAAAATTGAAATTAATTTCTTGTGAAAAGGCAACGCAGTTTTCCATCATAGACATTTAAAATCTTTAGGATTTAGGGGTGAACAATTCAAGTCTAAGCCGAGCTAGGCATGAGTGACTCAACTCAAACTCAGCTCATTATTCTGTATACTGATTTGAGCTTGGTTTGTGGCTTGAACTTTTCAAGTTCGAGCTAGCTTGACTTCACTAACATTCAATTTTGAGTTGGCTTAAAGTTTAATTGAGCTAACTCGAATCCCATGATTTGAGATTTTCTGGGAAAAAATGTAGCCATCACTTATTAGTATGGATGTCTGTAGTCAATAGACCACACATATTCTAACCACTACTTCATGCATTCTTCATTATAAAATAATAAATATATAAATAATTTATATTATTTATTAAAAATAAAAGGGAAAATTACACCCAGGTCCCTGAGTTTAAGGGTTATATCACACAGGTCCACATTTTTTTAAATAACATTAGGGTCCCTACATTTTCAAAAATTATCATCTGGGTCTTTTTTTTATTTTTTTATT
>JAEMOT010002674.1:103706-122291 GCA_019297695.1 Apostasia ramifera | reverse complement strand
TCCTGCAAAACTGGAAGCTGAGTCAGCAAATCAATCAATCAAGTACAGACCCGACGGGCGCCAAGCGTTCGGCCAGGATGCAGCACAGGAACCACGTGTTAACAGTAGCTCATGCGTAGCATTAAAATTTCGAAGAGCAAAACATAAAATAGTTATATTTTTTATAGAAATTAATTAATTTTTATTTATAGTTGTTCGATAATATTTATTTTTTCTGATTTAAACTTATTCATATAAGAAGTAATTACATCTAGGCCTTCGAGGTATGTCCTTATTTTATATAAATTTATAAAATAAAAAATATTCTATTTGAGTTCACTTGTCCAAAAATCATCCCTTTTTCAATTTTGACGGTACATTTTTTCAATTACTATTATAGTTTATAACATAAATAAATAAAGAGAAAATATTAAGAATATAATAGTAATTTTAAATACTTAAACATATTATTTTCTAAAAAAAATATTGAGCAGAACAGCTAAGTTTAATAGATTCCGCAAAAAAATCCACATAAAATAATTTTTGAGCAGAAAAAATATGATGAAACACAAAAAAATTGTCCATATCAAACGATCATAAATGCAAGATTTTCAAATTCATTTTAAAATAATTCGATTCGAATAATTTAATTGCAAAATTGTAAATATCCTCATCCATTTTATCAATAAAACTAAATATCATTAAAAATCGAATGAGCCAGCTCTACAACCTCTACATTAGTCCGTCCCTTCTAATATTATTTCAGTTTCATGAATCGATCACACCGGTATAAGTTTGCGGTCTAATATTTTGAGTATTCGTGAAACTTATAATTTTATTATATTATAAATATGTAGTTGTTAGATTGTTATTAGACATTTGAATGGTATTTTTATACTTTTGAATTTTTTATTCATTATTTTATTTTTTAAAAATATTTTTATTTTTTAGAATTTATAATGATATTTTTAAATATTAATGGATATTTATATAACAATTATGATGCTATCAAGTTAATTCAGTAAAATTATAAACAAATTCTATAAAAAAAATAAACATATTTATTTTGATGGCTATTGGGCCCCCTGTAAATATGTAGTATACGACAAAAGGGCTGCTGTTTTAAAATCAATATTTTTTTTTTGCCATCATGCATGCGTCATATGGGTAAATTGGACATTTCACATAAACTCAATTTTGTCTTGAGACAATTAGGTACATGTCAAAATTATATTTACATATTACTTTTCTTGAAAGTTTTATTTATATATGTGTTACTTTATAATATTTTTAATATTACAGTATAGACCCACATTGTTACTATGGTTAAATCATACAAATAGTAGTTAGTCATCTTAACCCAACATCAAAATAGAGAGAGAAAGAAAGAGATGAAGGTCACTGTGTATGATAGAATATGAAAGGAAGGTGTTAGCAGCAACAGGGTGACCAAAACCACAAGGGATAGGAATGGTAAAATGAGTTAGCGAGTTGGGTTCGACCCAACTCGAATAGCTCGACTTAAACCTAACCTAATTGTTAAATGAGTTAAAATTAATAAGTGGATCGGGTTGATGTTGACTACCCATATAAAAAACAAGAATTTATAAATTGATAATACGAATCAATTAAAAAATTATTACTCATACCTAAAATTTTTGGATAGAGTTCATGGGTAAAGTTATATATTTTCATCTATAAGGCCTCGTTTGGTTCGAGATAATTTTTTTACCCAACACAAATTTTAACTATAAAAATCAACTTTATTTCACATCCAGCATAAATACGAATATTAGAATTCAAAGTATTTCATATTTTACATACTTTCTAACATTAAAATAAATTTTTCTCTCATTAAACATAAAAAATAAAATATTTTTTTCTCCAGTCTAAAAAAAACTCAAATCGAACGAGACTTAATAGAGGATGAAGAGGTTGACGTTGTGACTGATGACAAAAGCAGAGGCACAATTAAGCACATTTATGTTGAAGGAGATCTCAAGTAAAAATAGGAAAGAAGCATATACGTTATATAAGTAGAATATTTCTTGTATATTTTGTTAAATACAAATTAATTGAGTTATTTTTATATAATATTGAAGATCACATAATGACGCATATAAATAGTAATACTAAACCAAGCTTTTATCCTACTAAGTGAGAGTTAGTTATATAAATTCTCTGTTTTTACTGTATTCTATCAAATAATAATTTTTTTATTTAGTGATTACTTCTTATAGTTTTTAGCTATATCTTTTTTGGCCTTCTTGTTTCTCTTTTTATATGAACAAGATCCAATAATTTAACTTTTCCTGAGGCTTGTATCGACTTACGACTAATATGTTCAAACCATCTAAGTCAACTCTCTCTTAGCTTATCTTCAATTGAGATCACTTTAATTTTTTTGCGGATATACTCATTTTTCATACTATGCTTTCTCATGTACTCGCTTATCTACCATAGCATCTTCATTTCTGCAACACTCATCTTATTCATGTGTTTCTGCTTTGTAAGGTAGCATTTAACATCGCATCACTGGCCTAACGACTATTCTACAAAATTTACCTTTTAAGTTTAAGTGAAATTTTTCTATCACAATACACCAGATATAGTGCATGTAAGTAATTGTCCCTTCCTTATTTTGTCTTAGTCTGAATTTTATGTTTTTTAACCTCTTATATCCAATTTTTGTGTTTGGGATTATTTTAGCATTTGCAAATGTTTTTGGGGGTCAATCAGATCGTTACATGTAATCTTCAAGAATTATTACATATAGGTCTTAAGTTTTTAATTTTATAGAATTAGACGCTTCAATTTCATTCGATTATATGCAATTACCAAAACTTCATTACCTAAACTTTTTTAATGCCACCAATTGTGTTACGAAAAATTAAGAATACCTTGTTTCGCGCATAAGAAATGCGATAAGCGTCGAGTGGTTTCCACAATGCCTTTCATTTTTAAGGTTCCAAAAGTTCTAAATTAGAAGAAAATACACTTATTATATATTTCTTTATACAACTTGATGATGATTAATAATTTTTTGTTCATTTGGATCAAGAAAAAAAAGAATGCTTGGATCTCAACTGAATCAAACTGAAGAAGTATGACTTATATGCAACTTGCCTTGAAGGAGAAGACCTAGAAGAAATTTGCGATTTTCCATGTAGTTTTCTATTTATAAATTTCTCATTCCTCCCTTTCCCCACTGTTCTCACTCTCCATCCTCCTCATAAAAGAAGAGAGTAAAAAAGAGAAAAAAATATCTATATCAATGAAATTGAGTTTTGGGTTCAACTGAAATCAGGCTGAAATGTGAAGTACTCCGCTGTAAAAATGGAAATGTTAAAATGCTAACCGTAAGAAAACTAAACCACGGGGGATTAATTTAAAATTTCCTTACGCTTAGTTTTACGTGGTTTAACAAATGGGCCTTCTTCATGGGCCAAAGAAAAGAAAAGCCCATTAAAATTTTTGTCCAAGCAAAAGAAAAGCGAGAATGAGTGGGGGCTGAGAAGGAAGAGTAAGGGAAGCAATCTTACACAAAAATTGAAACTCTTTTGTTTTTTATTTAATTTAAAATTAGCTTGAATTTTTTTTGGATAGAAGTTAATTATTTGATAAAAAAATTAAGTCTAACTCGAAATCTACTATAAAAAATACAATTTATAATTTTTAAATAATAACTGAGAAAATTTATGTATAAAGACATACTATAATAGTTTATATAAATTAGATAAGGATATAGATAGATTTACAAGATTTAGAAGTGAATTTATGATATTATATTCTAATATATTTAATATATATAATATATATTTTTATTGAAAAATATAACTTATAATTATGCTCAATTAAATTTAAAAATGTACTTTAAATTAAAAAAATTTAGTAAATTCGAATTAAATTTGACTCAAAATTAAATATTTCAACTTTGACTTGATCCCGACGCACTCGAAATCAACTCAACTCTGTTTGGTTGAAAAACTTTTGTGGAGAGTTTTAAAAAGTGAGTATAATATAAAATAAAATTTATTAGTTATATTAAAAATTATTTTGAATGTAAAATAAAGTGATTGCTTAATATTTAAGTTTATATTTGATGAAATATAAAATATTTTTTTAATTTTTTTAAATAAAATAAATTTTTTACTGGAGATCAATCGAGCAGGGCCAAAGCCACCCTTAAAGTCTCATTTGTTTGGTCATTAAAAATTAACCTGCTTTAATTTTAATTAGGTATATCACATCACACATAAAATTTAATATTAAAAATTAATTTTATTTCACATCCTACACATATTACTAAAATAATAACTAACTTATATCACATCTCTCATATATCTCAACATAATAACTAATTTTCTATCACATCTCTCACATATCCCAACATAATAACTAACTTTATTTCACTTTATTCGCAACTGTCAATAAAAAAAATATCTCCATCTAAGTTTAATTTTAATCTTGTTAAATTTAACTTTACAAATTAACAGACCCTTAGGCTCTGTTTGGCAATGGACTAAAAATCATGGCTAAAATTACTCATGGCCAAAATCTTAAATTTATTTTAAAAAAACTTAAAAAATTATTTTATATCTCATCTCACACAAATTCCAACATTAAACAATCACTTTATTTCACATCCAACACAATTCTCAATAAATCAATCAATTTTATTTCACATCATACACAATTTTTAATATAATTAACTTACTTTATTTCACATCATACACATTTTTCAAAAATCACTAAAAATTCCAACCAAATCTTCTTTTTTTTCTTATTCCCAAACAGAGCCTAAGGCCTCGTTTGGTTCGAGGGGAGTTTTTTGCCCAACACAAATTTCAACTATAAAAATCAACTTTATTTCACATCTAATACAAATACGAATATCAGAATTAAAAGTATTTCACATTTTACATATTTTTTAATAGTAAAATAAATTTCTCTTCCATTAAATTTAAAAAATAAATTTTTTTTTCATATCTAAAAAAAAAGTTCGAACCAAATGAGACCTAAGGCCCTGTTTAATAAAATTTTTTAATAAAAATATCAATTTTATTTCACATCTTAGACCAACATCTTCTAATCGAATATTTTGATTTAAAATGTGAAATAAAGTTAATATTTTTATTAAATATTAGTAAGTATATGAAGTAAAATAATATTTTTTTATATTAAAATTTGTGTAGAATGATTAAAAAATATATATTTATTATTATTATTGTTATTTTTTAAACTAGTACTATTTTAGTCCTTATTTTAGTTCTCGTGCCAAACAGAAAAGTATAATTCTTTGATTTCGTGAACAAATAAATAGGAAGTGATATGTCATAATTTAAAATTAAAAACGCAACATTTAAAAATTATGAAAAATGAGAGAATCCATGTGGATCTTTAAAAGGAAATCCAATTAAGAAAATGATAAAAAACACATAACTGAACCGTTTCATATCGAAAAGAAAGGAAAGATTCTGAACTATGTAAATATATAATGGGATCACAAATGCATACATAAATTCAAAATTTTAGACTGTTATGTAAATGTAAAAAAATTGTATATTATTAATCTCAAGAAATCTAAAATAAATATAATAAGGTAATTTCACGATTTTTTTGGTTTTCAGATAATCTTTTATTTATCATTTTTGGATGAATTAAAATTTTTGAAAAATTTAGAATTACACGAAAAAATTTTCTACTAAAGTGCTTTAACTTAAAGATTTGAAATCTCTAGTTCAATTCAATTCGTTCAATAAATTTACATTTTAAATTTCTAATAAATAAAATTTATTCTAGCAAAATAATTAAATAATAGTAGATAAAAATTTTATTAACTTTTTTACGAATTATTTTCAATTGATTTAGAAATATTTTAAACGATTTCAATGCATTCAAAGATATTTTTATGCAATTTTTTTTTCTCCAAATTAATTTTTTTTAATAATTATCAAATTCTTAAACTACTCATTTGAGCTCCAAACAATCTACAAATTTTACCGCTTAATTTTTGATGTCCCTATGTCATTCAAAAATTGTTTTGAATTTGTTAACAAATGTATTTTTTGTAATTTTTATTTATTTATCTCTTTTTTAATTTTTATAAATAACAGAAGTTTCAAAAATTTTACAATTTTTATAGCAGTTTAGTAAAGTCTTTTTAGAGAAAACTACAACAACAGAATGGTTATTAGCTACTTTCACTACGTATTATTATTAAAAAATTACTCAAAGTTTCTATTTACTCATTTTCAAATAGTATTAAAGTATGTCATTGAGGTGTATTTTTATTAAAATATTAAATTTCTAGGAAGTGCTCAAATCACATATTTCCCTAAAATCAAAGCGAACAATACCTTTATATTTGAATTATGAGATGTTATAATATGGTGTCAAAGCTGACTTTCCACTGTAAAATGTGATGCAAAGAAAAACCAGGCGGAATTTAGTGATCCTGTGACACTCATGGTCGAAGAGGGAGAAGAGTAATTGTCGAGTGATATTTTAAGAGAAGAGAATTACTGGAGTAAAGTGTAGCTCCTGGTAGGCTTCTAGGCTGATAAATAATGGTGAAAGTATAGGGAATTTGGTATACTAAATGAATTCGGATTGACATAAAACTTCATATAAAGATAGACACATTATACTATAATTTTTATGTAAAAATCTTTCTTTAAAAAGTTCATTTTAGATTAAATTTTGCTAGAAAAATTTAGCATAAAAATTTATTTTTAAAAGAGCTTATGATCACATATAGATTAAATGAAAATTTCTTATGTCGGATGATTGCTATTAAATATAAATTTGGAGATTATTAGATTATTTGATTATTTATCATATTTATATAGTGCTTTCATTAATTAGTCTAGAAATATATATTTTAGTATTAGAAGTCCAAACAATTGAGTTAATTTGACAGAGTTATTGGTTATTATATTTAGAAGAATTGGACTTATAAAATCGATTTCAAATACTATAAAATATTGAGAATTGATGATTTAATTAATTCCTGATAATTTAAAGTTTAAAACTTATGCTAAATAGGTTTATTAATAGATGATTTGATTCGAATAATAATAATATTTTTATAATCATAGAGTATAAATGTGAAATTTAAAATTAATCATGATTCAATTTAATTTATTTTAATATGAGACTCAAATGTGGATTATAATTATATTATTAGCTCTAATGTATTTTTATTAAATTTTGATCGAGATTTCATAAATTATATGTGGAGAGTTAATGATCTTTATTAATTTAGATTAAAATATTTTTGAAGATATCATGATTGCTTTTATTGATAATTGCTTAATTATTATAAAAATTTAATTCAAATTGGAGAGATAATTTAAAATTAAATTATCGAGATTATAATATACAAGGTGGATTATGAAAATTTGATAATGTATGGTGCATGTAAATTATTATGAATTAATTACTGACTTTATTTATTTTCTTCAATGATGAAATAAATATGTTATATAATGATATGCTTATTTTTCTCGATTGTGACATTTACGGGAGGATAAGTGTATAGACTTATCATCACATTCGATGTGAATATATTGACTTATGATTGTGATACCTATGGGAGGATAAGTGTACGGACTTGTCGTCACATTCGATGTGAATATATTGACTTTCGGCTGTGACACCTACGGGAGGACAAATGTACGGACTTGTCGTCACATTCGATGAGAATATATTGACTTGTGTTTGTGACACCTACGGGAGGGCAAGTGTACGAGCTTGTCATCAGATATAATATGATATTTAGGCAAGTGTATGAGCTTGCAATATAACTAAATTTATAATCAAGATTTTAAAGACGACAATAAATTAAAAGTTAAATATGATTTCTGTGGGACTACGCACTTGCCTTAGCTCGAGCATATGATATATAAGCGCGATGGAGTTCATTGTCATTTTGAGCCAAGGGGTGAAAACTCTCAAAATTGATTGAGGACTTCATATTTTAGCCATTATGGGTTATAGCCTACTGAGGCATAATACGAGAAATCACAGGCCCAAAAGAGTAAAATAAAATTAATTAAAAAGAAACTTACTCGTTAATCATATTTTTATATTTATTTTATTAACATGATTATATTATAATTAGTAGTCAAATTATGTTATATTTATTTATATTTAATATTTATTTTGTGCTAATTATCTATCATGCATATATACTGTCTAATTGTTCATAAGAAACTCATAATATATATGCTCATTTATTTGATAGTACTCATGTTATGAATTTTTGTTTGATATCTTCTGTTATACAATTTAAGTACGCATGATTATCATAGTTATTGCTATCATGCTATTTATTCATTTGATATAAATTCATGAATATTGCTATGTATGTATGTAATAATTTTCTTAAATCTCAAAATATTAAATTTGTAATCATGAAATCTTATTAAATATTTTATGTATCTTATAGTTAGTTGATATCTCCTACTGAGTCCTGTTGGTGGATTGACACCATTTTCGATAATATTTTTATAGGTTTAGCACAAGTATAAGAGACATGAGTGAGAGACAATTAGAAGATTATTCTAGATTATTTGTATTTAAGATTTTATATTTATTTATGGTATTTAATGTAGTAATTGTATATTAAGGACAGATTTATATTAAGATATAGTGGAATTATTTGAGGATAAAAAAAAAAATTGAGTAATGGCCGAGGTAAAAGCCAAGGTCGTTACAGCTATAGTGGTTCTAATGATAATAATTTGTATTTAATTCTAATACTAATGCATACAAATTAATAATAATCATAGATATTGATATGGTGCATAAATTAAACCTAAATTGTACATATGAAACTTTATTCCAACTCCATGCTGATGATGGAACAAAACCTAAATTCTATACAAATTATTAAATATCCAGTGCCATATATGATAGGAATATGTTGGTCTAAGTCTAGAACATTAATTAAATGCATGCTAAATCTTTCTCCATTAATGCATGCCTCTCAGATGCAAGGTTTTGGGTTGACTAACCCTTGTGTAGTCAACTGGTTGACATTCTCACAGAAGCTCTCAGCATCATCACCATCTTCTTCAACCAGGTTGACATCTTGAAGAAATATCCCACTGCATGGAGTGCTCTTGCTGCAGTTGAAATTAATGGCAAATCTGGAGGAGCTTGTCCCCTTTATGTTCTTGTACTGCACACTGCTTATTTGCACTGCAGATTTCTGCGCAATTCCGCGAGATTGTCGCATTAATATCGAGTTTAAAATGTAATATCATGTATTAAACACAAAAAACTTGCTGTAGATATCTTGATGATCAGTTTGGTTACCACCTGAGGCTTGCATGGCTTTTTCGAGTTGCAGTAATTTTGGTCAATGATTATCGGATTTTTTACGTTGAACATGTTGATGTTTTCAAAAGTTATGTTCTTTGCATAGCCGCTTTCTACCTAAGAAAATGATCAAGTTAGACGCAAAGCAGCCAAAATAAAAGGCATTTTAAATTGCTGGTGAATGAGATTAATGCCATGGTATATTCATTAATATAATTACAATAATATTGTAAATGATTATGTTCATATATAGAAATCATTGCCTGATATGTCTTGATTCTGACCCCATTTGTGGTGCCATTCATTTTCACTGTGTCAACTGTTACTTCTGATACCTGAGCTGCTGATTTCTTTGCTCCTAAACTTCCAATGCTGCATGTATATTTCACAAAAACTATATATTAATTTACATATCTTATATTATAGTTAATTACAACATTAATATCACATAGGTGGGAGAACGATCCGAGTTCGAGCCAAGCAAGACATAATTCAAGCTTGGCTCATCTCAATTCAAATCCGAGCTGGCTCGACTCCAAAAATTGAACTATTAAAATTTAAAATTAGGTTAACCATACTCCTAAGATCATCACTTGAATAAATATCCTATCTCATATCAGAAAGGGAGGGGAGATTCTAAACTGTATAAGAAAATAACGTGATTCAAACAATAGATATGTATTTTGGGGTAAAATTATGAGGCTAATAATGAAAAACTTCATAGTTATGTGTACTTGGCCTGGAAAGTGCTCAAGTGAAAAATATATCTATATTTAGATTATGACATGTTATACAAGATAATTTTTATAAATTGTTATTAAAAGCCACGGTGAATTTTTATTTAATTAAATTAATTCTTATATTAAGTTAATCTTGTATTAGAGTTATTATTTAAATATTTAATATTATTATAAAAATATTTAGAAAAATTTCGATATAAAAAATTAAATAAAAAATATAGTTTTAATGGAACTAAATTTGGTTGATTTGATTTAATTTATAATTTTGATTTGAATTTTTTAATTTTAAAATTGAATCTGATCATTATTTTTAGTTTAGTCACCAAAATAATAAACTAAACCGAACACACAAGCAGGTTCAGCATAAAATTAAACCTATATAAATTTCTTTAGTTTATAGATAAAATTTTACATATATATATATATATATATTATATTTATTTATTATTATTATTATTATTATTAAATATAATTATTATGCATATTAAATAAGTGGCAATATAAAATAATTATTATTATCATTATATTTATTATAAGTAATATAAATATTGATTATTATTGCTTTTAATTGTATAAATTACAATTATAATTATAATTATTGAAGACATTACTAGATATTATATAAAATATATAAGGTTAAATTTATTTTAAAATTTCAAAAACAGTTTTTCTAAAAGTAGTTATTCAGAAAAAAAAAATTTTAAGCTTTATGTCACAGCTAGTTTTCATATTTTAAAAAAATGAAAAAAATTTATAATTATTTTACCAAATCTACCTATTAATTTTTAGCTTTATAAACATCATCTAGTTGAAAACTGACAGGTGCCTCTAGTAGTTTATATCCCAATAAAATGAATAGTAAGATATAACGCATTATAATATTTTTATAATATAAATACTTAAACTTTAAAAAATTAAAATTAATTTGTAATGTTTTTCTACATCAAAAGTGTAAATATAATATACCCTAATTTTTTTTATTAACTTTATAAAAAGGACATAAGATGTATAATTGACTCACACTTAAAATTCAACGAAGCTACTTTTTATTTTAAAATAAATTTTTATTTATTGAATCTTATAAAAAAATTTTTTTTTTGAGCACCTTAAAATAATCCTGGAATCAGCTAAAAATCAAATAATAATCAAAGCAAATAAATTTGAACTCAAAAAATTCATGCTATAATTTAAACTCAAATTAAATTATAAATTTATTTTAAAAAAATTATAAATTAATGAGCCAGTCTCGTACTATTTCTCACGGTGAGCATTCACTTAATTTAGTTAATTGAACTAAAATAAATATGAGATTCAATTTTAAAATTTAAAAAATAAATCAACTAAATAAGATCATAAATTAAAACTCAAACTAACAAAATAATATTTGATCAGTTCGATTTAATTTAGTTAAAATCATAATTTTTTATTTAATTAATTATTTTTAAAAAATTAAAAATATTAAAATAATATAATATGTTGCTATAAGATTTCAAAATCACAAAGATTAAGAATAATATAATTTTTAAAAAAAAATTAATAAATATTAATTTTAATAATATTATTGTACGAAGTGATGTGATATTTTAGGTAATTCCATTAGTCTCATTTTTAAATGTAAAAAATTAAAATTAAATTATTTAAATAAAAGAATTCAATAATCAAATGAATAATTGAGTTCACATATTTTAAATTAAATTAAATTAATTAAATTTAATCAATTCAGTTTAATTTTGTAATTTGAATCATTTAATAGAGAATTTTTAGTGCTCCCGAATCTGACTCGAACTTGGCCCCGAAGCATTAGCTCTCCCACTCTTACCCTTCGATATATTTTTGCGTGCTAAAGAAACTATGATCGGCGAGGGGGAGGAGACCACAAAAAACGAGATGGAGCTCGGAAACCCTAGCAATGGCGAGGATCTCTGCACCTACCTTAGAAAAGAGGAAGCTCCCGGAGACCACGAAAATTCCAGCGTGTTCGACTCCTCCGACCGCATCTATGCCAATTTAATCAACGGTGAAATCGACAGCACATACTCTACTCCATATGTCAGCGCGCCATCGAGCCCCGGCGATGTCTCGGCCGACGGCGGATACTTCTTCAGTGCCCCCGCCAGCCCGATGCACTACATCTTATTGTCGCCGCCGTATTCGGCTTCGTATTCGACTGTCGCTGGCGGCAACTTCACCGACCAGTCGGATGCCTCCTTTTCCGGATCTTTCGAGTTCGAGTTCTCTTCCAGGTTCGCCGGCACTAGCTCCGGGATCTGCACCGCCGGATCGATGATAACCGCTGACGAGCTCTTTCTCAACGGCCAGATCCGGCCGATGAAGCTTTCGTCCCACCTAGCTCCGCTTCTGGATGTTGACGAAGAGATCAAAATAGCCAAGGAGAATGGGGATCCAATGGGAAGGGGTCGAGATCTGATGATTCGGAGCAGATCCATCAATCGACGAGCTAGATCTATGTCTCCAACGAGGAATACGTGCCTCCAGTGGCCGGAGGAGGAAGATGAAGGGAAGAGCAGCTATATTGAAGAAGAGACGGGCCTAGGGGAGAATCAAGCCGAGACATTGATGCCGTCTGATTCGGCCTCATCCTCCCGATCGTCCTCCGGGAAGAACTCCAAGCGTTGGATCTTCCTCAAGGATCTTCTCTACCGGAGCAAGAGCGAGGGGCATGCCAATGCAAGGGAGAAATTCTGGCGCTCCATCTATTTTTCCCCTTCCAAGGGAAAGAGTACGCCTCCTTCGCCGCCCCAATTATCCATTCCTCCATCTTCTCAGAAACAGAGCAAGAAGACCAGTTCGATCTCCGTATCATCGACTGCCTCTTCAATAAAATTTGGTTCGCCTTCGGCGGAGCAACCTGCTAAACCGGTGGCCGGCTTCGGAAGCCGCCGTGGGCCGACGCCGTCGGCACATGAAAGACATTACGCTACGAATCGCGTGCAGGCGGAGGAGATGCGGAAGAAGACTTTTCTCCCCTACCGCCCAGGCCTCCTTAGTTGCCTGGGTTTGAGCTCCCGGAGCTACGGCGCCATGAACGGCGTCGCTAGAACCATGAATTCCGTCTCATCCAGGTAGTTGATCAAAAGAAAATCTCTAGAGCCTTTTTATTTAAAAAAATTTTAAGGGAAAGATTATGCTCAGATTGATGAATAAGGTTTGTAAAAAGGTTTGTGAACTGCTCCTTGCAGATAATTGTCCTCATGATCTTGAGTCTTTATTAGCTAGATCCTATTACTATTGGGTTGGTGTGGCGTTGGTTAGAAAGTTAGCTTGCATTGCAGTATTATCAGTGACATCCAAGTATTTAGCTGATTTTAAGTTTAATGTTGATGTCTCTTGAAGTGCTGCAGCCATTATTTATTCAGTCCGACATTGTGTTGAAGCTTTTGGGGAAGATTCTTCTATGACGTTAGCTTTATTAGACTACACTAATATTGTCAACTTAGTGGATCTTGGTCATCTTTTTTTAGCGGTGAGCGAGAAATGCCCAACTATTTCTCCTTGGGTGGAGTTTATTTATGCTCAGTCTGCACACTTATATGTCGGCTCTGAGTTAATGCTTTCATTTGTAGCGGTGCAACAAGGCGATCCTCTTGGCTTTTTGATATTTTTTTTGGTTTTACATTCTCTTATTCTCAGATTGTGTATTGAATGTCAATTGGACTTTTACGTTTAGCATCTTGATGATGGTGCTCTAGGAGGTGATATCGCAGATGCTGCTAAGGCAATACATATATGTGAGGAAGGTATTTTAATAAGTTTACATCTGAATGTTACAAAATTTGAGCTGTATTGGCCAGTTATCGACCTTCGATCTCAGCTTGTTTTCATCAAGAATTATTTAGCAATATGATGGTGTGAAACTTCTTGGTGTGGGTATCAATCATGATGCTACATTTGTCACTGATGTGGCTCATCATCGGATTATCAAAGGGATAGCTTGTATGCATCGTCTTTCTCTTTTATCAAGCCCACAAATAGAGCTTATGTTGCTTCGGGCATGCTTAGGTATGCCCAAGCTTGTGTATATTCTTCCCAAAGCTAGATCGGCTACTCTTGTCACGCCAGTAGTTTTTGATCAGACTCTTTGTCGTTACCTTGCATATTATTGTTGCTAATGAACCTAGTTTTGAACCTTTACAATAGCATTTAGCTATTTTACCCATTCGTTTGAGAGGTTTAGGTATTCTGTCAGTTGTGGATATGAGATCTCATGCCATTTATGCTTCTTGCTGTCAAATTGCTTCTCTTCAAGTTCATATCCTTCATTGTATTATTTGCACTACAGTTGATTTCTCGCTAACTTGGGAGCATGTGAAGATTTTATCTTGGTGCTTTAGTGAGGTATTCACAGCCGTATCATCTGAAATAGTTACCCCCTATAATTTTCATCTTTCTTTGGTAACTTATTTCTATAATCAAGTTGCAATCCAATAGCATGCCGATTCGACGCTCCCCTCATGTTTTAGATTGGTGCTCTATCATTTGATTGTTGATCATGCTCAGGATTTATTATTTGCCACATCATTATCAGGTTATGATTAGTTGTTTTCATCGATTGAGTATTGCATCATCCTTCGCTATCACTTGTTGTTACTCATGTTTTGTGGAAATCAATATTATTCTTTGTGTTGCACTGAGCTTTTAGATATGTGAGGAGATCATACTATTTATTGTGTATTTCATCCTGGTTATGTCTTTCAATATGCCATAGTACGTAATATATTGATTAATATTTTTGGATGCTGTGAAATGAGATGTGAGGTTTCATTGACCTTTTAGATATCTGATTCTCATTCCGTGCATTTTGCTGATGTTTTAGTTTATGGTTGTTTTTAGAGCATTGACCTCTGTTTTGACAAAGGGAGGTTGCTCATCATGCTGCTGCTCGCAAAGTTAAAAAATACTTTACGACTTATCAAGCTTATAGTGTTGATTTTTAGCCATCCGCATTTAACCCTATTTGTTATTTGGCTCTTAAAGCTGTTTCGTTCCTGACTTGAGCGCAACGTTTTTAGACTGTAAGTCAATTTGTGGGTGACCTAATAATCTTTTTGTTTGTTTTTCGTCTATAGTTATTCAAAAAAAATTGTAGTTCAGTTATTAAGTTGTACGTGAGATAGATATAATTTTTAAATTTGTATTCAAATTTTTGATTAAAAAAAAAGCTAATCGGCTACTTGAACTATATAAAAAAAGTGTGCTTTTTTTTTTGAAAATTTGTTGTAAATTACTTGTGGGTGTGCAAGTTGTAAAATTTAATTAGGTCTAAAATTAATTAAATTTCACCTTATACGATTGTCGAGAATCTAAAATTAATTGAATTTTATCTAATTAAATTCAGACAAAATCACCTAATTAAAAATTGAGTCCGTGGACGTCAGGTGAAAGGGACCTGCCATCATTGTTTTTATAGCCTTCAAACTAAAAAAGTAGTCCGCAATGTTTCTCAATATTAATTAATAGATTAATTAACTAATTTAATAATTTAAAATTTTAATAACTAAATTATGAATTAAGTATCAATTAAAATTTTAAATTATCAATTTATTATAATAATTTTTAATTAAAAATTTAAATATTAAAATTAATTTTTGAAAATAAACACCTTTATTTAAATTTTTGTGTTTGACATACTAATTTTAATTTAAATTAAAATTAATTTTATATTTTAAATTATTTGTAAATTATAATATTATGTTAACAGTATTTAATTTTTATAGAACTTTAATATTATATTAATTAACTTAATTTTATATTTTAAATAAATTTTAAAATATAAAATTATTAATTTTAATTGATATTTTATAAACGTTTCATCTATTTAAAATTTTTGATAAAATTTAAAATAAAAATATCGCATCAAAATTATCATTTTAATTAAAAAATAGAATTTTCTTTAAAATTCAAATTAATTAAAATTCAAAGTGAATATTGTTTTGTGCTTTATTGTTAAATTCCTAAAGTTTTAGCTATGGATTATTTGTCACAAATTAAGTTTAAAAAGTATTTTTTATGTTAATCAAATATTTTCTTCTCACTATGTTAAATAAAAATCAAATAGTTTAATTAATCCGACCGAAATTTCGGTTAATGAACAGTAGTTTAACCAACCGATATGTTTTAGTATTTTGAATTTTCATTTAAAAAAAAAAAATCATCCAATCTGTCATATTTTTCGCGGCGGAATCTGGAACTCCGTGCCCAGTTGGACTCCTCTTTTTGTCAGGTATAGCCCGTCATTTTCATCGGCCGGCCCAATGGGCCACCAACTGTACAACAGGTCGGCCCATTAGTGGTGGAATAGCTCGAGGGCGTTAAAAATATCCGAAACTCGTTATTCTCTTGAAACTCATTCGATTTTTGATTGTACAAGAAATCATGAGCTAAGGACTTTAGCTCAAAATTCATTTCGAGCAGATTTTGAGTTTGCCCTATCTCGCTCGAAATATGATTTTATTTGACTCGAAATTATATATATAGCATAAATAATATATATATAATATATATATATATATATATATATATATATAAATAAGATGCTATTATATATAACTTAATTAGTAGTTTAGTGATAGAGTGAAGAAGATTTAAGATTTATTTTTTTTAAGGTCTAAAGATCAAATCCTCTTAAACACATAATATTTTTTATTTTTTTACAATTACGAGCTCATTCGAATCATGATTCTAGCTAGCTAGAAATCAAGTCATTTCAAGCCGAGTCGGCTTGAATCATATATCATTTTGATTTCGTACCAATTTCGAGCCAAGCTAAACTCGAAATTTTTGATTTTGAGTTGCCTTTGACTCGCTCGAAATCGATCCGATAACAGCCCTAAGCTCAAGCGATAATTTCTTCTTTTTTATTCAATTAAAAAAAAACTTCTTTTTAAAGTTAAAATAACTATTTTTATTCTATTAAAAAAACTTGTATATATTTGCAAAAATTATATAAGTACCCACTTCATTCATAACTAATAATGTCATGTATGCACATGAATTATTGCAAGAATTAAGATGCTTTTGTCGTATATCTTTTTTTTTTATGAAGCTTTTATCGTATAGGAGTACATAAGTATTTACTATTTTATTTTACGTTGATTTATTTATATTTTTTTTATAAAAGTTCATAAAAATTTGCTTCATCATATGTAGATCTTTGAGTTTTATGCTTTATCATAATTTGGTTCATTTTTTATTTTTTATATTAATTTAACATAATTTTTTAATTTCATTATTATATAATTTATGCATCTAGAAAACATAGAAGAGATGTCTAAATTAAGCATTGTTGAGGTATATAACAAAAGCAGTTATTCTTTCTATCAATTGTTAAGCAGCAAGTGTACGAATAAATTGAATGCGGATAAAATTATAAGCTAATATTTTAAGCGATAATTACCTATATATCATATCATTTCGCTTTATTTATGCGTTACACATTCATTCTTAGTTAATTACGCTATGTTCACTCAAAACATTATAAAATCTTACATACAATACTTTCACTTGTTTCTATTATAATGAGCAATTATAATTTCTCAATAACCTAATTATAAGTAGGTTACAAAAAATCTGAACCGTTCATAATATTATTTTAAAGATATTTAAAATATATTTTGAGTGAAAATCTTAAAACTTTGATGTTTAAGTTGTGGTAAGGAAAAGAAACATCCGCGATGTGAATTAATTTTAGGACAGATCACCGCTTTAGTGTGACATCGAGGAAAAAAAAAAGTATTATTAAGGATAAAAATATAATTTTAATGATTTACTAACGAAATATTTTTTTTTAAATAAATTTTGACTAAATTTTAACTTAAGTGTGTGTATGTAAGATTTTATAATGCTTTGAGTGTGCATAGTATAATTAACTAAAATGGATGGGTAATACATAAATAAAGTAAAATGGTATAGTATGCAGGTAATTATCCCATATTTTAATTGTAGTATTATTATTGTAATCAATTATTCATTTTTATTGGTTTTTTTTAACTAAATTTTTATTGATTTTAACTATAAATTGTGTTCTCTTTCTACTCATTGGGAAGATGCTGAAATTTATTACACTTTTTTTGAGTAATGAAATTTATTATTTATATCTTAAAAATGATGTATTTTTATAAGAAAAATATTATTATTTTCTGATAGAAAGCAAATATTATGCCGTTTTTATGATAAAAACAAATATTATACTTTTATTTTTTGAGTTCTTCATAGAAGTGTATATTTTGTATATAAACATATGTAAGGACTTTTAAATAAAATAATTTTTTGTGGTAAAATTTTTTTTAGTAACACAATTAAATTTTGGGTTTGGTAAATTTTGAACAAACTTTAAATTAAATTTAACATGATTAAAGATACATTTGATACTTTTTATTTAAAATTATATATAATATGAAATATATATATATATATATATATATATATATATATATATATATTATGCAAATACACAATTTTTATTATTTTCACTATTTTTTAATTTATAAATTGCAAAATAAAAGATAAATTAGGTCCAGAT
>JAEMOT010002674.1:26340-95269 GCA_019297695.1 Apostasia ramifera | reverse complement strand
GGCCGCCGGAGGCGGCGCGGGGCGGCGCGGCTGCCGATCTGGTGGAGAGAGGGAGGGTAAGGGTATAATGGTAATTTTGTATATTTTTTAATAATAAAAAAATAAAAAAGGACCCAGATGATATTTTTTTAAAATCTAGGGACCCTGATGATATAAATTTAAAAATGTTGACCTGTGTGATAATAACCCTTAAACTCAAGGACCTGGGTGAAATTTACCCATAAAATAATTTGGGTTAATCTTGATTCTTGATTTATGAAATGTATATTAAAAAAGAGAAATTATTAAGTGCGGACATCCCAACACGACATGTGGGATGTCCAGCACGTGATAGGAGCCCGCCACCGTCGCGACTGTGTGCTGGCTTTAAAGATACTATTGACGGCATTTTTATGCTTGTTTCACATATTTTATTATATATATATAATAAAAATAATCGAAGACATGCATATATAGTAAACATAGTTATAAGAACCTACTATGTATATATATGTTTCAAAAATAAATCTATATAAAATAAAATTTGTAATATATAATTCTATTGTTGTAACTTATATCCTGATACTTGCTTCATATAAGTCTATTTTTACTTAGTATAAGTATATATTAGCATTATATATGCTTCTATTTACTACATATATGTTTATCATTGTCATGTATACTCGAAATAATGTAAAAAAATAGTGTTAATGGTTCGCAATCATGATGGGGACCGCATGTGCAGGTGATGGGCTCCTATTAGGTGACAGACATCTCACGCATTGGGATATCTCCACCGAATAATTTCACATTCAAAACGATGCTGATGCAAACTTATAGAAATATTTTTAATACTTATATTATTTTTTTCTTTAATATATTTCTTGAAGTTGGCTTGGCCTTGAGTTTTAATTTCATTGACAATTCTTAGGACCGTCATTTTCTTCCTAACTCAAAAAACGTTTTAAACTCGTGTGATTTTAGTTCAACTTATGTGATTGATTTGATTTTTTACATCTTTAAAGTCAGCTTACTCAAAATAGAGTTAATGTAGCACTTATTTGACTTGAAGTTTGTAAATTTAAAATTTTTTAATCATCACGATATCCAAATTCATTGGAGATCGATTTTTTCCTTTATATCATAGTTAGATTTTGAATGTTTTGGGGTGACAATGCTTTCCTATGCAGGTTTTTAGCTGCTGAAGGTGTGATAGTGTGATGTTGTCGTGAAATCTCCCTGGCCTTTTGTTTATAGTTAGTCTTTAGGTTGATTTTTGTATCAATATCATGGGGTGTCTTATTATTGACATCAGAAATTATTACTATCTCGGGCATTGTTCCCCTTGGTTAGGAAAAAAATTTGGGTTCGGAGAGCTCGCCACGTCATATTTTCATACCTGCTTGTTACAGGTATAAAAGTGCTTGTTATAACAACCACTTTTATAACAAGCACTTTCTATAACAAGAAGTTTTAGCTCTATAACAAGCACTTTTATACCTGTAATAAGCAGGTATGAAAATGTGACGTGGCGAGCTCTCCGAATCTAAGTTTTTTTCCTTGGTTAGGGAGGCTGTTTTCCTTGCTGCTGTTGGCAAGGTGAAGAAATATTTAATTACTTGTCCAGCTCATAATGTTAATCTTCATTCATTTACTTCAATAATTTTTTATTGTTTAGGTATTGTTATTATTTCACTTTAGAATCATGTATAATAACTTTGAATAAAAAATTAGCTTTGCGAGAGGACTAGCAACATCTCGCTTTTATCTTTCGCCAAAATGTTTTTAGTTTGATTATGTATTTTGTGATACTTGGAAATGAAAGTGATAGCTTATAAAGAAATCTTTTGCATATTTATATATATATATATGTTGACGTGAGAAGGAGGAGTCCCAAGAAACAGCAGTATGCAGAGAGCTAAGCCTGACGGTTAAGGCTTAAATGAGAAAGAATAAACATCCAAAACGACACACAGAGATTTAAGATGATTTAGAGAGGAAAAGAAAGAAGATGGTCGAAAAGACCAGTACAATGAGCGAAAAGAAGAGAGAGAGCTTTTTTATCCTAAGCTCTTAATACAAGGATGATAGAAAAAAGAACCTGCAATTTCAACCAGCCGCCAAAAGCTAAGAACTCCCAAAACCTCCTCCTTGAAGCCTATTCAAGGATATTTATAGGCAGAAGATAGTGGAGCTCAGTCCGGGTTTTTCGGAAGGGGATCCTTGGACTGGTCTGCTGAGCCCATGCTGGTGGTCCCACTGCTGTCGGCCACCGGAGGAGCCGGAAGTAGTGGAAGGAGAGTTTGGCTTCTTGATCTTGACATTTCTTTTAGAGGTCCATGATGGCTGGAGCATGCGGGCTCTTGGTTTGCGTGACTGGAAGAAGCATGCTGTTTTGGAAACAGTGCGGTCGTGGCACGCCGACAGCGACAGGTGCAGATGGGAAACATCGTCATCGATGTTGCTAGAAGATGATCTTGAATCGTCACGGACGATGTTCGGTCGAACCCTCGTGGCCGAGGTTTAAGACCTGCGAGAATTATAATAATAATAAGGGGCTAGTGCTCCCACGGCGCCACGTGTACGGCTAAAATGCAGCGCTGGAATCACGTGTTAACAATACACATTTAACTTCTAATAATAATATTATTATATGCTAGGGGAGAAATATCAATGAGTTTAAATGTGGCCCAACCTGCGAGTGGATAACTATTAACAAAAATGTTATGACTTAATGGATAACTAAAGTGTCACTATTTGTATACTGATTTCATTATTTATTATTGAAGTACTAATATCACAAAGTTGCTCATATGCATTCAACTATTTGCTTTTCTTCCTTAATTTATAGGAGCAGTGATGCTAAAATTTAGTTTTTTATTTATATATTTAACATCTAAATTTTAATATTATATATTAATTAAAAAATTATAATTTTTATTACTATATGCTACAATTTTGTGGTATAAAATGTATATGAGATTTAATTTTTATATAATTTTAATAGCTAATGTATAATATTAAATATTGAATTAATTACTAAAAGATTTCTGTAGTTAACTCATAATTAATATTTAATGTATAATTTTTAAAAACTTACTGAAAAATCGTTACAGTTTACCTAATATTACATAAAAGGTCCCTCCGCTGTCAAATTCAATAGATTTCTAATTTTACCATTATATTTTCATACTTTGGCAATCTACAACTGCCTCGTTGACGCCACCTTACCATTGCTGCCTCGTCGCCGCTGCTTCGTTGAAGCCACTTCGTCATTGCCTCGCTAGCAAAGAGGACAGAGGGGGGAGAGAGAGATAGGAGAGGCGAAATGCTAGCATGCTCATGCCGCTTGTGTAGGAGAGAGAAGGGGGAGGCCGTGGGAGGGAGGGAGGGGGCAGGATGACGGTATGCCCACTGCCCTTTGCGCGTGTGTGGGGAGGGAGGGGGCGGGGTGCTGGCGTGCTTGCGGAGTGCGCGTGCCTATGCAGGAGAGAGAGCGGAGAGAGGGAGAAGTTAAAAAATAAAATTTTAAAAATTTAAAATAAAATATTCCTTGAATGCTGACAGATATCGTTAATAAAAACCTGTTATACAATAATCATAATTTACAGTGATATTTAGTATTTTAATATTTTTAAAATAAAGACCTTTCAATAAATTTTTAAAAATCATATCAACAGTAATTATGAATTAATTATAAAAACCTTTCAGTAATCAAATCTTAAACATTTAAGTATCAAATATATAAAATAATTAGATTTTAATAATATATATATAAATATACTAAATTTATTTTTTATACAACAAATAGTTTAGATTTGAAGATAGAAGGTGACGATAAAATACCTCATTTGTATGATACCTACAACATTATCTGATCGTGTGTCTTTAAATGACAAAATATTTTTAGTAAACACATTAGTAAATGTATATAGTTAATTTTTAATTTATTTTAAATTTATTAAAGTGACAGGTGGTACATCACATTAGTAAAGATTATTTGGAGAGAATTGATCACAAAAAAAAAAAATTATTTGGAGAGTACAGCAAAAATAAGAAAAAAAATATGTTATCAAACAGGAGGATCATAAAAGCACAAGTAGGCTCTTATGCCTCTTTTTGTTCTTTGTAACTTATATTATGTCTTACTAAAGAACAAAATTATATTACATTAATTTGTTCTCATTTTTTGAACATGATTATAAAAAACTTAATTGTATTTATGTCATTAAAATTTAATATACATGTTGACCATAAGGCCATATTTGGCACGAGGACTAAATCAGGACCAAAATAATATTAATTTAAAAAAAAATGTAATTATTCTACACAAATTTTAATATAAAAAAATATTATTTTACTTCACATACTCAATAATTTTCAATAAAAAAATAACTTTATTTTACATCCTAGAACAAAATACGCGATTCGAATATTTTAATCTAGGATGTAACATAATGTTTATATTTTTATTGAAAATTATTGAGTATGTGAAGTAAAATAATATTTTTTTATATTAAAATTTATGTAGAATGATTAAAAAATTTATTTATTATTATTATTATTATTTTTTAAATTATTATCATTTTGGTCCTGATTTGGTCCTCACGCCAAATAGAACCTTAAAAATTATAATATTTTTTATATACATGTCATAATTTTATGATATAAATTATGCATATGTTATAATTTTTATGATAAATATATAATATTAAAAATTTAAATATTAAATATATAATAGACTTTTGCCGTATATATAATTCTCTCAAAATAAAAAAAAGCTAGAAAAGATACTGGATGCACATGATTTCGGAATTTTTTCCAGCTGAAACATATGTAGTAATTTAAAAAAGATATATTTTATTTTATTTTTGTTGTTGTTATCATTATTTTATATATAATAATTTATGATTTTCTATAATGAACTGTCATAATAACTAAATACAAATATTTATTGTAAGATAGCTTGGTAATGGGCCTAATGGCCCAGTCCACATAGACATTGGGCTAAAACTACAAATATTTATAATGGATTGGAATTGATCCAAAGGAGGCAGAATTGAGCCAAAGCATATAATATTTATTAGTTTAAAATTTTTCAATTTTTAATTTTTTTTTGGGTAAATAAATAAATAATCAATATTTCATCTTTAATTAGTCTCCATGCACTCCAAGTCGCTTAGGCCTTATTTAATTGGTGGATGATTATTTTCTTTGAGCAGTGAGAAAGTATTTTTTTTTTTAATTTAATTTTGAAGAATAGAATTCATATAGAGAAACTTAAATAGAAAGCGCCATATAATTAATTAATGTAGAATTCTTACAGATTATATTAGTGAGTATAACATATAGTGCGTCTATTTTTATATTTTATTTTTATAAATTTATATTTCATAATATATATAAAAATACTCAATTAATTCATATAAATATAATATTTTTTGCTTATTTTATTTCTAATAAATTTAATATTATTTTAAATTTAGAAAATATAATATTTTTTCTGATTTTATTTTTAATAAATTTAATATTATTTTAATCTTAATTATAAAAAATATTTCAAATAATCATTTTTATTGTAAATGGGTTTAGAAAATTTTTATTGATTAATGCATTAGCAAAGTACGAAATATATACATAACAAAAGCTAAACACAAAACTTTCGATCTCCAATTTTGAACTTAATTTGCACTATTCATATATTTTATTTCAACAAAATTTTTTAAAAAAAAATTCTAGAAAAATTATTTTTTATTTTAAATGTGAAATTTTAATTTTATAAAAAATATGATATGTAGATAATATTTATAACTATTTTTAACATTTATGTAAATATCCTTAAAATTTTATATTTAGCATCAAAAATATAGAAACAAAAAAATATGTAAAAAAAAGAGCCAATGCTTGCTACTATTAATTGTGTAAAAATTTCAAGATCTATTTAAATATTAATATTTTTTGTTCATTGAAATTTGATTCGCTTTTATATTTTCAAAAAAAAAATTGATTTGCTTTTTCATCTTGGAGTAAATACAAGGATGTAGTTCATAACTGTTAGACTTTTATGTGGGCCGGCCCAAATAACCCACACCCATGGGTTTCATTGAAAAACAGGAGAGACACACAGAGAGAGAGATTATATTACAAAAAAAAAAAAAAAAAATTGTGGTTTTTATAGAAAAAAAAAGTTTGGGTTTAGAATTTAAGTTTTAAAAATAGGAGTGAAATAAAATAAATAAAATTTTAATTATTAGTAAACTGTCAAAATTTATCTATAATTTGCTCTTTTTTTACAACCCTCCATATGATTTAATGAAGCAATTCTCCAACACATCATGATTAGTCAAAACTTAAGTGAAGTTGGGCCAATTAGTTAAAAGTTAATTAAGTGAGATTAGGCTAAATTAAAAGCTTAATTAACTTTCCAATCAACTATATTACATAAAAGCACGACAAGAATTGGACATTGGGACCCTCCACCCAACATTAGAGACATAATTAATAGAAGGCCTAATTAGGCATCTCCTTTGAAGTTTAGGGCCCCCCAACCCTAGTTAATGCATCCCGAGCACAAAAGACCGAAGCACAAGAAGGTACGGGTTGGGAGTTTGGCTCAACAATCGATAGTCGTCCAGTGTTCATATCAATATTTAGCTTGGATTAACATTCAAGTTTGACTTGAGTCTATTGAGGTCAGTCATGAGTTATAGTAGGATCCAATCGACTTTTGCTCGATCTCTATTTTTCAAATATAAATAATCTATTTAATAATTTATTATAATTATTTATTGCTTATATATAAGTATATATTAGCTGTGGTTAAGATATTTATTGGGTGATATTGTGGTTAAGGTTAACTCAATTACAAATCACAATAGAGGTAATTTTTTTAAAAAAAATAAAAGATAAATTACACCCACGTCGTTGAGTTTAAAGCTTAATAACGCACAGGTCCACGTTATAATATCGGGGTTCCTGAATTTTAATAAATTATCAAATGAGTCTTTTTTTTATTTTTTTATTATTAAATTTTTTAAAAATTACCATTATACCCCTCCCCCTCTCAGTGACCCTAGAGAGTTGGGGAAGGGGTATAATAGTAATTTTAAAAATTTTAATAAAAAATAAAAAAGTCCCATTTTATAATTTATTAAAACTCAAGTACTCCAATGTCATAATTTTAAAAACGTGAATCTGTGCGTTATTAAGCATTAAATTCAGAAACTTGAGTGTAATTTACTCAAAAATAAATTTCTTGGAGGACTTAAAGTTAGCTCAAAGTTAAAATAAATCAGTACGAACTTAAATCGAATTTAAATTAATTAAGCTGTTAATTAATTATTTGTTTAATTTGGGTGGTAGACTCTTACACTGAAATTTTGTTTAAGCTTCAAAAAGCATATAGTTTTGGTAGCATCAATTTAATTATGTGGTAGTGGGATTTCACCAACCTATCTAGCAAAGTTATGTTTAAGTATTATTATATTGACTTCTTGAAAATGACTATCAAATATTGTAGTGTGTAGCTTAAATCATGATTTATTATTTTGAAAATTTAAATAATAATTGATACTTTAATGCACTACTGCATGGGACTATCCAAAAAAATAACTAAGCAAAACATATTTGTTCTAGGTCTGTTTGTCTGTAAGGTTAAATTTAAGGAGGTTAAAATTAAACTTAGATGGAGATATTTTTTTATTGAAAATTGTGAATGATGTGAAATAAAATTAGTTATGTTGGGATATGTGAGGGATGTGATATAAAGTTAGTTATTTTATTAGGATGTGTTAGGGATGTGATATAAGTTAGTTATTATTTTGGTAATGTGTGTAGGATGTGAAATAAAGTTAATTTTTAATATTAAATTTTATGTGTGATGTGATATGTCTGGTTAAAATTAAACTAGGTTAATTTTTAATGGCCAAACAAACGAAGCAATGATTCAAATTTTCAATTTTTTTTTTCCTATTTTTCCGACTTCGAGACTCTCATCCATCCATTGTAACCTCCAGCTAGTCTCCAAGTATGCCCAAGTCATGACCGTTGTTGCTTATCACTAGGGGTGGCAACATACAATCTAATCTGTGGACTTGGCTTGAAAATTTTGAGACTGAGTTATAAATTTTGACCCATTTATTAAACGAGTCGGATTTAGGCTAAGCATAATCTAGTCAGATCAGGTTCGGGTAGGCGTTTATAAAAAAATATTATTTAAATGGGTCAGGTCGACCCACAGACCAAACCTATTTATTATTAGGTCAGGTTCGACTTGAGGCTATTCGGGTTGGGTCTGATCGAATTTGAGATTTGACCTGAAGCTAACCCACCGACCTATTTTACCACTCCTACTCATCACATAGTGCTTGCTTCACAACTGTAGCAACAACCACATCCTTTGCGCACCAAAAGTGTAACTGCTCATTGTGTCTCTCTGCCAATTAATTATCAACGATTAGAAAATTAAACAATATTTTTTACTCCCCACATGCCTTTCTCATACAACGTGTCATCACGTCGAATGGCTGCACATAACACATTGCCTCTCGTATAGTTACGCAATATATTGATTTTATTGCTGTTTCATTTTAAGCAGTTATTGTTGTCATCATAGTCTTTAGTTTAGAGGATAAGAAGAAGTGAGTTAGAGAATAAGTTGGATATAATTGTATAATTTATCTAATAAGTTGTTAAATCTTATCTTCTCTTATTCAGATTAATATATTTATTTAAATTTTTTTATAAATCCCATAGCAAAAACATGTACCATTTTATCTCAATTGAGAAAACATTACAAACAAATAGCCCCAATGATTTATTTACTAGCTAATTCCTTTTTATGCACTAAAAATTCATTTAATTGAAATAAAGAAAAATCGTTTTAATTAGTGAAGATGATGCGTGGATAAAGTTCTAATTAATTAGTAGTAAAGTAATAGTAAAAGAACACACACACCACTAATTAATTATTAATTAATTAGGACACTTACTAATAACTAATTAATAATGATTAGTAGTAGGTGTCCTCTTTCAGTTGTATTCCTTCTTTAGGGGCGTGATCTGACTCCTGACTCCTGAGTAATGAACCTTATTTTAAAATCGAATGGCACTTCTCAAGGATACTTTGAAATTTTAATTCAAAATAAAAAAAAAATTTACATACAGAACACTGAATTCATCACAAATTACACATTTCATTATCTTTTAGTAAATATTACACATATCACACTCTGCTTATGAGTTTTACATTTCTATTGTAACAATAGAAATATAAAAAGAGTGTGATATGTGTAATATTTACTAAAAGATGGTGAAATACATAATTTGTGATGAATTCAGTGTTCTGTATGTAAATCTCCCTAAAAAAAGGTGAAAAATACGATAAATTAAAGGGAAAATTACCTACATGCCACATCATTTAATTTATTTATGCCTTACTCATCCATTCTTAGTTAATTACGCTATGCACACTCAAAATATTATAAAATCTTACATACACATATTTTAACTTATTTCTATTATAATGAGTAATCATAATTTTTCAATAACCTAACTATAATTAGATTACAAAAAATCTGAGCCGTTCATCATATTATTTTAAGGATATTTAAATATATTTTGAATGAAAATCCTAAAACCTTAATGTTTAGGTGGCGGCAAAGGAATGAGAGATCCGCGACGTAAATTGATTTTAGGACAAATCAGCGCTTTAGTGTGGTATTGAGGAAGAGAAAAATATGTACTATTAAGAGTAAAAATATAATTTTAATGGTTTACTAACAGAATTTTTTTTTTCAATTAGATTTTGATTAAGTTTTAACTCAAGTATGTGTATGTAAGATTTTATAATATTTTGAGTGTGTATAGCATAATTAATTAAGAATGGATGGATAAGGCATAAATAAAATTAAATGGTGTGGTATGTAGGTAATTATTCCTAAATTAAAATAGATATTTACATATATAAAATTTCATATTACCATATTACATATCAAACATTTCTTTTTAAAAATTACACGTCACACACTTAAAAATTACATTCCACATACTTTTTCTAAAACTGCAGTGTAATTTTTTGAAAATGAATGTGATACACATAATTATGATAATATAGAGTGTTATGTACGTAATTATCCGAAATTAAAAATTAGTCACAGAGTATTTCTCGCTTATATAATTTATTAAATGTCATGAAAGTTCACATTTTGTTTTTAAAGTAATCTCTGGTTTATTAAAAATATTTCTTTCCCAAAAAATATTTTAATATCAATTTTATCCGAATTATTGAGTTTAAGATGTATCATCGCAGATCTATAATTTTAAAAAATTATTATTAAGTCTCTAAATCAGCTATATATTTATACATATCAATCGGCTTAATTTTTTAATATTAAAATTTTATAAAATGTTCAAAAATATCTTATCTCTTCTCTCTATTATCTCTCTCCCGAAAGTTAGGAGACTGAGGTAGGCCGTCGACTTGCCCGCTAGAATGGCCATGTAGCCTCGCATGAGGCTACGCAACAGCCAGTCATGCCATGCCAATTATGCACGATGTTAGCTTAGTGCAGCCTTGTATGATTGCTGGTGTGAGAGAGAGGGGGGGCTACACCTTTGAAGTTTAGTGAGAGAGAAAAGAGACGGAGGACAAAATAGTTATTTTTTATATTTTATAAAATTTTAATATTAAAAAATTAAAATAAATTTGATTGATTTATATATTTTTGATTCAGGTACTCAAATATTAAATTTTTAAAATCATTAATCTTTGTGATAATATGCTATAAACTTAAGGAATTAGATATAATTTACTATTTTCTTTTTATATTTGAATTATCATATTTGAACAATTTATATAGGTAAATATTATACATATTCCTTGGGAATAAAAGATATTATTAAATAGTTTCATAATTTTTAAAAAGTATCATTTAGGTATTTGAAGTTAATTAGAGATAATATTAAATAAATTCTTAAGTAATTTAGTAATTTGAAAAATAAATAATTGCTCAAAACTCACAAGAAATGTTTCACGAAAACAGCTAAAACATTTCAGCGTAAAATATTTAAGTCGTCCTTAGAAACTGAATTGAAACTTTTAACAAATCTCAAGTACCCAATTTTTTTTTTTTAAAGTAATTTTGCATCAATTTTATATCACCTTCTACCTATCATATAAATATGTAAATGTTTATGACGTCATGAATGATGGCATGCATGCGTAAGCATCACTCATTCTATATAAAGATAAGTTTGATGTACTCTTTTTTTATAATCAAACAAACCATGGATGGCCAATAACAACACCATCGCTTTTCTCGAAAGGACTTGAGGAAGCTAAAGGGAATGGATCAACCATTATGGTGATGAAGAACAAAGAAAGAAGAAGGATAATACAAATAAATGCTCAAAAGAAGTCCCACCCTCTAAATGTCAACACATGCATTATTTTGATAACTCTTGAGTTATATAACTCATGAAATTTAATTTTCTATTTATAATTCGTTGATATCATTCATCGTTTAAAATACCCAAAATTAATTCTATTATTAATGAATATAATTTTGAAAGCATATTGTTGATGCAAAAAATGCACCACAACAGAGAGAAATGAGACGATAATTTTTACGTGAAAATCCGAGTGTCCGGGGGAAAAACCACAACGCCGTCCAGGCGATTGGAATCCACTAATCGAATCTCCTCTTACAAAGCTTGATCTCTAAATGGAGACCGAATGAGTACAAAAGGGATAGAGAGAGAGGGGCAGCTCAGCCCGAGAGAGAGAAAGGAAGCCAGGGTCCTTAGAGAGAGCAATCCCCCCCCTTATTTATAGCTTAAAGAGGAGGGGACATAGTAAGTATAGTCTGCTATATCTGACACATACTCCTGCAAAGGACTATTAGGGAGTGGGCTCCCATGTTGTCTTAAATGCTGAGTTGACATAGTAGTACGGAGGGTACGATCTTGTGATATCTCTTTGAGCTGCTGTTCGGCAAGGGGCTGCTGTTGAGTTACTGTTCGACAAGAGGCTGCTGTTGAGAAGCTGTTCGACAAGGGGCTACTGTTGAGCAGCTATTCGGCAAAAGGTGTTAGAGAAGATTCTAATACATATATTTTTTAAACAAACTAAATTATTTGGTTATTTATTTTTTTTAACAAATATGAAAAATAATTTTTGATATGATATTTTTATTTTAAAATTTATGAATAATTTAAAGTAAATTTAGTTATTTTTTAAAATATAAGTAGGAAATGAAATAAAATTTATTTTATATTTTAAAATTTACAAAGAATGTCCAATTAAATTGATTTTAATATTAAAATTTACATTAAGATTAGAACATTGTCTGCCTAATATTAAAATTTATGTATGATATAGCCTATAAAATTAATTTAAATCGAGCGATCGAGCACCCCTCCCTATATATAGTAACTTACTGATATAATAGTTCAAGTAGTTTGTAGATTCAGATTCAGAAATAATTCCTATAAAAAAAAATTCAGAAATAATAATAACATAATATTTTAATATTAAATATCATCAGTATCAAAATTAATTTTTATGTTTTTCTTCATAATTTTTATTTCTTTGCTATTAGTTAATTACATGTAATGGATAATATAATTAATAGGTAGATTTTCACCAATACTTTGATGAATATTATAATAATCATAATCAAGAATCCTCGTCGGCTAATTGGATTTAGAATTATTTGATTTCCAAAAACTAATAAGAATCAATGGGCCCTATTTGGCGCGAGTNGTAGAATAATTAAAATAATTTATTTATTATTATTATTATTTTTTTTTAAATTAGTACTATTTTAATCCTGTTTTGATCCTTGCGCCAAACAGACAGAAATTTGAAGAAAATTATTTCATAATAGATAATTAGTAGATTTTTGCAAACAGTTTTTATAAGAACCATAGCAGAGTAATCTTGTTGACTAAGTGGATTTGGAATTATTTGGATTCAAAAAAACTAAGAATCAATGGTGCATTTATAGAATAATTATTGAAATTCCAAGTTAATTATTTCATAACTCATGATATAAGTTGAGCTCAAAAACACGAGTAAATGAACACCATTAATTCAAATGCCTAATTAGATTAGCCGATAATTAAGATTCTAACTTATATATTAAGTATTACAACTAGTTATTATAATATAATTATACCAATATGAAATAAATATTCATACATTAGTCTTTCTTCCTCCAATGAGTTGTTATAATCCATTCGGGTTACAAAAATAACCCAAAGTCATATTCTGAGTCATTGATCATAGATCTTTGATTATCAGCCGTGGTAAGATGAGAAATCCGTGAAGCACGTAGCCACATTGAGTCTCTTATTCATGCCACTTANATATATATATATATATTGGCCTAGCTTGAACATAGATCAATAATTTTTCATGAACTACAACTCTATGTACAATCATCTTCTTTCTTGTTCCATGCTACGTGCTAATAGAGTTTCAAATATGCAAATGATCTACACCAATTATATATGATCTTCGACTTAATTAATTATAACATATAATTATATTTACAAAAAGTTAATTAAAAAGCAATATAGCAGGCCTTGCTAGTAATTGGGAAAGCTGATGACTTCGTCAAAATCATCATCCAATGTCAAGAAAATTTCGTCCAAACATGAAAGCTCATTTGCTTCGCTGTATATATCACCATCTTTTCTCTCGCAGTTAGCCTCGTATACACGGCAAATGACCCATTTCTTCAGATCCTATTAATTATCACATTAAGTTCATTGTTAGAAACCTCATAATTTAGTGCAAATCATATATATCAAGTCATATATATATATATATATATATATATATATATATATTTGTTGTTCTTTTATTAATTATTTTGGGTATAGTTAATTTTTAATATTATTTTATTATATATATATATATGCATAAATGCATGAAATTGAGTGTGTGCAAGACAAAAAAGAAGTGTGATGCATGCATGGGTCCATATATAATCCATAGTTCCCAAAAACCAACCTAGCTGTTATATTATTATTATTATTATTATTATTATTAATCTTATACAAAAAATATTAACTAGTACTAAAATTCTTATAAAATCTCAACTAGCTAGTACTAAATGAAAAAATTTCAATATTATTTCTAAATTTATAAAATTCTTGATAAATGATTCTAAATTTTTAGCTTAATTAAAATTTTAAATTAAGCAGCTATAGTGCCATAGAGACAACATGATCAAGTGGCGAAAATTAAGAATTTTTTTTCAAAAGTTTTCTTAGGAGAATGCTCATGAAATCAGTAATACATACAATTGATCCAGAGGCCTTTCTACCAGCGACAGTGGAGGCTCCTCGCAGCAGATGATATTGATGCAAGACCCATCTGGTCTTAACTCCGCCGCCGGCCGCCTCACCGGCATAGAAAACCATGGTTTTCTTGATGCCGACTTCAATGCCACCGCTCATCACCACTTCGTCGTCTCCGACCGACCTCCAGTGCCCATTTGCGGTGGAATGGCTCTCAGGCAATCGCCTGCAGAAGAAGTACCAGCTGCCGCCTCCCTGCAGAGCTTTGCCTTCCATTCAAACAAAATCAGCAGCCGGAAATTATAGACATGCAGCAGTCATAGAGAACCTGAAATCTATGTTAAATATCTGATTATTAAACACCAACTAACTTTAAAAGCTTATAACTCGTAGATTATGACTCAAAAATAATTTTTATTTTAACATCCTCTCTCAAACACAAAATTTATATGTTTTACAGTTTACCATATACATATATATATATATATATATATATATATATATATATATATATTAAGTTTTATGTTAGACATAAATGATTGTTAAATTTGATATTATGTTATATTACTAACTAATCTAAAAGCTTAAGTTTGTAGATTGATATGACTTAGATATAATTTTATATTCTAACAAGCTGGAGTACCTTGGAGCTCCCACGGGTCACAGTGGTGGGAATCGACGACGGGGATGATGTCCGGCTGGATGGGGAGGAGCGCCGCCTTGTAGAAGAGAAAGTGGACGATGAGTTCTTCGTCTGAGGGGAAGAACTGGAATCCGGGAGGGAGGCCGCTCATATTGGTAACAGCTGATAATTCTCAGAAGAATGCAGTACTGCAGGAAGGAAGAAATTAATGGAGAATATTTGAAGGGGGGAGGATATTGGCTGAGGAACAGTTATGTGGAACATTTATAGGCGTTGAGAAAGGCAAGCTTTTAGGAAGATGCAGAACGCATACAATAAAATACCAGTATCGCATTTTACTGCTACTTTTGGAGATTTTTTTTTAAAGAGGCTTTTTCCTCATAAATTTTTTGCAATAATATAACCTGATTAGGCCTGTTATTAAGTCGAGTTGATCTAGTGAGTTGATCTTCTTTCTAGTTCAAGTAAAGTCAAATTTGAATCAAACCTTATTTTTAATATTATTTAAAGATTTGTACAATTATTTAGCATATAATATATATTATTATAGGGATAATTACCTACATACCATACTATTTCGCTTTATTTATGCGTTACCTATCCATTCTTAGTTAATTACGCTATGCACACTCAAAATATTATAAAATCTTACATACACACACGTTCACTTATTTCTATTATAATGAGCAATTATAACTTTCCAATAACTTAACTATAGTTAGGTTACAAAAAATCTGAACCATTCATCATATTATTTTAAAGATATTTAAATATATTTTGAGTGAAAATCTTAAAAATTTTAATGATTTACTAATGAAATATTTTTTTTTTCAAAGATTTTGACTAAATTTTAATTTAAGTGTGTGTATGTAAGATTTTATAATATTTTGAGTGTGCATAGCGTAATTAACTAAAAATGAATGGGTAACGCATAAATAAAGTGAAATGATGTGACATGCAGTTAAGTATCCCATTATTATAATAGTATTTTTAATGAAATTTATTTGATTAATGTATATTTTATACAATAATTTCTTCAAGTATATCATCCAAAATATATGTTCATATGTAAAACATAAAAACTATAAATATGCATGTATCAAAATATGTATAAAAATCGAATCGATTATGAGTTGAATTGATTTTATTTTGAACGAATTTTGAGTTTTCAACAAAATTAATACTTAACAAAGCTGTGTATTGTAATGTGTAAACCACTGTCATAAATGTTAACTATAGTTAGATTTATCACTCCTGTTGTAACACTTGTATTTCATTTTTTTTTTCTAATTTATTTTTTTTAATATATACGTTTGCTACTTAATTATTACAACATTAATGTATACCATGTGTTAAGTGTGCACAACAATTCCTTTTTTTTATTTCAATTCTCAGAAAAACATATATAATATCAACTTGTCCTAATTATGCAGAACAAAATTTTATATTCATTTTACCCTAAAATAATTATATTCATTATTTCTATTATCAAAAAAATATATTCATTTTAATATTTTATATTATTCACAAATTTTAATATTAAAAAATTATTTTATATATTAATCATATATATATATATATTTCAATGAAAATATTATTATTTTATACTCAATACAAATCATAATATTAAAATAATTTTATTAATTATTATACTATTAAAATATATTCTTTCTTTTCTACTACGCACAAAATAATCTAATTCAACTCATAGCCGCATACCAAATGTAATATCCTATAATCTCAATGTAGAGGTATTGTCCGTTTTGGCTTTAAAAAAACTGCGTGATTTGAGTGCTTCCCAGGAGGTCGCACATCACCCATACCAGTACTATTTCAGCCCAAGCACGCTTAACTATGGAGTTTTCTATTATTAGCCTCACGGTTTTGCCCCAAAAGGGGTCTCTACCATTTGAGATCACATTGTGCTCAAGATCTCTCTCTCTCTCTTTTTCGATGTGAGACGATTCATTCCTGTGCCCCTCTCACCACTTATTATTGGGCCTAGAAGCCTACCAGGAGCCGCACTTTGCCTCAGTGATTTTTCTTTCTCTTAGGATATCACTCGGCGATCACTCTCTGTCCTTTTCCGCCACGGGAAACACAGGCCTATCAGCTTCCGCCTGGTTCATCCTTGAACTACATCGTACTGCAGGAAGTCAACTTTGAATTAGATTTAGAAGCCATGCCTTTACTTTTCCAACTGTTTATCAGTTTATTTCTAGATTAAAGGTATTTCTATCCCAGTGCTGCTTCAGCCTAAGCACACTTAATTATGGAGTTTTCCATTATTAGTCTCACAGTTTTGCCCCAAAAGAGGCCTTTACCGTTTAAGATCACGTTATCTACTTATATAGCTTAAAATCTCTCTCCTTTTTTGATGTGGAATAATTCATTCTCGTGCCCCTCTCACCACTTATTATTCGGCCTAGAAGCCTGCCAAGAGCCGCACTTTGCCTCAGTGATTTCTTTCTCTTAGGATATCACCCGACAATCACTTCCTGCCCTTTTCGGCTATGGGCGTCACAGGCCTACCAGCTTCCGCCTGGTTCATTCTTGAACTACATCGTACTGCGGGAAATTAGTTTTGAATTAGATTTAGAAGCCATGCCTTTACTTTTCCAATTGTTTATCAGTTTATTTCTAGATTAAAGGTGTGTTATTATACTAGCTTATTCTGTCACGCCACTCGGTACCAAGCCCTATTAAGTATTTGATCCTCTGCATTAGGCTCATGTGTCGGGTTGGGGTCGTGACACCAAACTCCAATAGAATCTCATTGGATTTCAATCAGCGTGTTTTGGGATTAAAAGAAACTGTAATCATATCCTTGTAATTTGAAATAATTTTTTTAATATTTAACTTATATAAGTTTTTAAAAGATAATTTTCATAAAATATACATTTAAAGATTTAATTTTAATTGTTAGCTTTTATATTTGATATAAAATAAGATAATTTTTTATAAACCCTAAGATATATATTACAATGTTAAAAAAATAATCAATGAAATTTAAAGCTCCAGCCATAGAGAAAAAGACTTTGATATGGGGAAAGTTACACCCAAGTTTTTAAGTTTAAAACTTAATAATATACAATTCATATTTTTAAAATGATAATAGCGAGCCTTGAGTTTTAATATAATTATCAAATATATATATTTTTTTTATTTTTTTAGTATTAAATTTTTTTATAATTACCATTATACTTTCCCCTCTCTGTCCCCTCCCGCCCTCTCTCAGGTGGAGATACTGCTTGTGAGTTGAAGCCATTGTGCACGGCCACGGGACTGCACATCCCTTGCAGCCTCGCAGAGCGGCGCACACGACAGTTAATGGACTTGTACTTCATTAAACCTTAAACTTTGAAACTCAGGTGTAACTTACCAAAAAAAATACGAAAAGGACTTTGTTAAAATCTCTAAAAAAATAATTAAATATATTTAATAACTTAAATACTTGTATAATTTTAATACTTGAAATACTTAAATATATTTATAATACTTAAATAAATAATTTTAATTTTTTAAAATAACAATTCAACAATTAAACTTACCCACTTGTAAAAAATTTAGTGCAGAAGGGACTTGGTACATTTTAGTTTTTGTAAATTTGTATAGAATTTGGGGTCTATCTCAAGCGCCCAAATGAAATTACTTTTTTAAAAAATTAAAAATTATATATTTAAGTATTTAAATAGGTTTTAGTATAAAATTTGCTAATTTAATTTCAACTTTAATTTTTTTATATTTTAATCATATAACACACATATAATTTAAGCAAAACAAACTCGGATGATATATTTTCATTTTTATTGATCTACTTAAAAATGAGAACCTACCTCAAGAGCTTGAATAAACTAAAGGGTCTGTTTGTTTGTAACATTAAATTTAACAAAATTACAATTAAACTTAAATAGAGATTTTTTTAATTAAAAATTATAAATGGTGTGAAATAAAATTAGTTATTATGTTGAGATATGTGAGGAATGTGATATAAAGTTAGTTATTATGTTGGGATATGTGAGAGATATGATATAAGTTAGTTATTATTTTAGTAATATTTGTAGGATGTGAAATAAAGTTAATTTTTAATATTAAATTTTATGTGTGATATGATATATCAAATTAAAATTAAATCAGATTAATTTTTAACTTCAAAACAAACAGAGCCTTAATATTAATTTATCCAAGCAAATGAAATTTTTTTGCTCAAGAGCAATTCAGGGCCTAATTATCGGGCACGTGTGCACATTCCCACCTTGAGTGCACACGGGCACCCGGTGATAAGCTGCCGAACTGTGCTCACCTCGAATGCAAAAATTCTTACAATCAAATTAGGGGTGTTAAAAATATCTGAAACTCGAAAGTCGCTCGGAACTCATTCGATTTTTAAATCGACTCGAAATCGGTTCGAAAATTTTGAATCGAATCATGAGCTAAGAATTTTGGCTCGAATTTCATTTCGAGCTAATTTCGAGTTGGTCCTAGCTCGCTCGAAATATGATTCGATTTGGCTCGAAATTATATGTATAGCATAAATAATATTGATATATTATATAAATATATGCATAAATAAATTGTTATTTTATATAATTTAGTTAGTGGTTTAGTGGTAGAGTAGAGGAGATTTAAGATTTATTTTTCCTCAAGTTCTAAGGATCAAATCCTCTTAATTACACAATTCAAAATAAAAAATGTCATTTCGAGCTAAGCCGGATAGAATCATATCCCATTTTGATTTCGGACTGATTTTGAGCCGAGCCGAGCTCGAAATTTTTGATTTCGAGTTGAGTTCAACTCGCTCGAAATCGGCCCGATAACAGCCCTATAGCAAACAGGCCAACAGGCCAGAACTTAATTAATCATATAACACACATATAAATATATAAATAAATAAATAAATAATACGCCAACTTCATGAACTACAACGAGAGCAAATAATATAACAGATCCACTTGTCAAACGTCAGTGCATCTCACATGTGGACGAGGCCAACCGGATTAGTCTCCATGCTACATCTGTTAACATCCATTACTTAAGATCACGTTTGGCAAATTCTATATTTTATTAAATTTAAAAAGTTTAATTAATTTCAAAAGTAAATTATCAGTTACTAATTAATAATGTGATATTTTAAATTAATTCACAAATTTAAAAAGTATTTCATGTAAGTCTCTTACGACATTGTTAAAGTTTTTCAAATTAATTTATAAATTTAAAAAAACATTTGATTTAATATTATATTAATTTTGCATTGTGTTATCTGAATGATATTTTTTTAGTAATAATTTCAAAATATTTTGAAAATTATTTATACATATTATTAAATTAAATTATTATTATTTTTAAATAATAAATATAGTATATATTAAGATAATATTTAACTAAACGTCTTTTTAAAGTTTTTTAATAAATTTTTGAGATTCATAAGCTGATTTTAAATTAGTCTCACCTCTCTTTTTAAAAAAGTAAATTTAAGGATTAAATGTGAAACACCTTATTAATCTTAGTAATATTTATAAAATTTTTTAAAATTTATGAACCAATTTAAAATATTTTATACACCAAGGCTATAGTTTACTCTAATTTAAAAAATCAAATTATATATAATTTTTGAATATTAAAATAAATTATATTTCAAATTACACATACTTTTTAATAATATTTTATTTTATTCTATATTTTATATTTACATAATTTTCAAGAGAAAACTATAGTAGTTTCATGAGATGCACATGTTTATAGATAAAAATATTGATCATAAAAATTTAATGTTTTAACTCGATTTAATTAAAGAAAAGTACTGCAAATAGGATCAACTCACTGCAATTTTTTTTTTTTGATAAAAACTCATTGCAATTTTGATTGATCAGATAAAATTCAAAGCAAATGAGGTTAAATTGATTTGTGAATTCTAGTTAATTAATACTGTTAATTATAGCTTCTTTCTCCTCCTTTTATAGATTCAATATTTTTTTTTATTTTGAATTGTGTAATTGCATAAATTACATTTTTATTATGAATTTGACACATAAATAGATGTGTTAGAAAAAAGTAATAAAATATTAGAAAGTTTTCTATTTAAATTTATACTAATATAATGTTATAATTTTTGAGTGAAATAAATTGTGCTTGAAGTAAAAAAAGGGAAAAAAATCAAACTCATTCTTCAAAAAAAAATAATAAAATCAAACTGGATCGGATGAACAATTGAATTCAAATAAATAATTAATATTTTATTATCAAAGGGAGTACGTTGAACAAAATCTACTTTGATTATTTTTATTTAAGCTGTTTATTTGATTTGTTGTGATTTATAAAAGTTTTTTTAGAATATTTGATTTATTATTATTTTAGTATTATATCATATAATGTAGATATCAATATGTCATGATATATAAATATCATCTTTTAATTAATAATTTTATAATTTTATAAAAAATTATTTATAGATATTATTAAATTAAATAATTATTATTTTTAAATAACATAATATAATACTAAGATAATATTGAATTAAAATTTCCTTTAATTTAATTTTAATTTTGGTACCCAACTGAAAATATTTTCCATATGACATTGGCTATTATACCACGGCAAATAACTTAGGTCATTATATATGAATGTGATTTGTGCCTGGTCTATTTGGCGCGATGACTAAATCAGGACCAAAATGATACTAATTTAAAAAATAATAATAGTAATAATAAATAAAAAATTTTAATCATTCTACATAAATTCTAATATAAAAAAAAATATTACTTTGCTTTATATATTCAATAATTTTCAATAAAAAAAAAAATTTATTTTACATTCTAGATCAAAATACTCGATTCGAATATTTTGATTTAGAATGTGAAATAAAGTATATATTTGTTGAATAATATCACTAAAAATTTCATCTTTGGAGAATTTTTCTTGAAAGGCGTTCCCATTGATTGCTCTAAATTCTAAGAAATATTTCATTGATGGTACTTCAATTAATTTATGAAACTCAAAATAAAATTATAAATACATAAATACGCATAATTGGTAAATTACACTCAAATAAATATGAAAATTTATGAAATAAAGTTTTTTTTTTTAGAGTAATTCTCTCGTTAATCAACTGCTAATTTTGTATGTCAGATGAAGTATTTAAATGGATCCCACGCATTTCTAACAAAAAAATATATAGAAAGCTGCGGGACGTCGCCATCTGTAGCAGTTTCAGAAGAAAGGCCGGCCCGGTTAGCATCAGCTTGTTGGGCCGAAGGCCCATTATGGACAATTACGTAAATTACAATCAAGCCTAGAATAACAAAAGAGTGTAATTTTAAATTTCTAATATCTGTGTCCCTAAATTATGCATATATTAAAAATTAGGTCCCGATAATTAAAATAAGTGAATCACCTAGTTCAATATTATTTTAATTTAATTTCATTTTATTAAAAAATAATTATTTGATTTAATAAAATTATAAATAATATTTTATAAATTATAAAATTATTAATTAAAAATTAACATTTAAATTATATGACATAACACTACGATGATAATAAATTAAATGTATTTTAACCTCATTTGATAGAATTGATAGCAAAATAAATAAATAAATATAATTTTTTATTTCTTTTATAATTTATTAATCATTTAAATGGCTACGTACTTCACATACTTATTTGATTTGAGGGTTAAATTTTGGACAAGAAAAAAAAAGCTTTTATTTATAAATTTAATAAAGAAAAAATTTAGTTTAATATTGTGAAATATGTAAAATATGAAATAAAGTCAATTCTAATATTCATATTTGAATTGAATGTAAAATAAATTTAATTTTTATAGTTAAAATTTAAATTAGGATGAAAAAAAAGCTCAAATCAAACAAAACTATGGTTGTACGTCTATAAGCCGAAAGGAGAAAGGTAGGGTTAAAACTATAAAATTTTTTACAATAAAAAAACTAAAATTTTTTAAGTTTAATGTATTTTTTGATTAAACTATAAAATTATCATCACAAGTATAACTGAAAAATTGACATTGCCTCGTTTGGTTCGAGCTTTTTTTTTGAACAAGAGAAAAAAAATACTTTATTTTTTAAGTTTAATGAGAGAGAAATTTATTTTAATATTAGAAAGTATGTAAAATATGAAATACTTTAAATTTTAATATTCGTATTTGCATTAAATGTGAAATAAAGTTGATTTTTATAGTTAAAATTTGTGTTAGGTAAAAAAATTAGCTCCAATCAAACGAGGCCTTTAAGAATAAATTACATTTAACTTTCAAAATTAAATAATATCATATAGATTAAATGATTTTAAAAATTTAAAATCGTTGTAAATTAAATATAATATATTAATTAATTTTTTTAAAATTTTTTATATTAAATTTTTTAAACTCGTAATTTACCCCTTTTCTAATTTACGTGCTTGGAATTTGTTTATAAGATCAGGTGAAATTCATCCTAAGGGGACAAAATGACATGGTGAATATTAAATTTTATGGTAAATTGTATCAGAGACTCTGAAGTCAAAAGAGTAACACAAATTATTTCAACTATTTTAAAAATTTTGATTTAAGTTCAAAAATTGTAAAATATTATTATTTGGTCCAATTAAAATATAATTATTTATATTTTATCATTTTGTTATAACATTATTTGTAATTGTTAATTAGTTTTTGACTTTTATAATAAAATTAATTTCATTTTATTTTTGATAGAAATATTTTTATGTTTTAATTTTAAATTTTTAAAGTGGAAAAAATGAGAGATGTGTAAAATTAAATTTTACATTTTTATTAAATTTTGAAAAAAAATATTCTCATAGATATGTATAATAGTGTATAAGTTATTCATATTAGTTAAAAAATGATTAGGAAAAGCCTGAGGAAATAGTGAGATTCTGCCAGAGGAAATAGTGAGTTTTTAAAAAATGGATCAAACTATAACTCTTTTTCAATTTCAGAGATCAAAATTAATTTTTTTTAAAAATTTAAAACTAATTTGTAATGCTTTCGTAATCTCAAGGACTCCAGTGTGTTTTACCCTAAAATTTAAATCTAAAAGACAATTAAAACGAAAATTAAAATGCTGAAAAATACTGATAGAAAAAGCTAAAAAAATAACTATTTAAAAAAAAATTGTTATAACTAACTAAAGACAACAATATTTTTAAAATAATTAAGTTTTAATAATTATATTATAAATTTTTATGATATGTTAAATATATAAATATAAATAACATAATTATTGTGAAATATATAATTATATTACATTAAATAAGATTTAATAATTATATATCATAATAATATATTTAAAATAATATATATAAAATTTTAAATTATTATGTTATAATATAATTAATAATATATCTAAAATTTATTTATTTATATATTAATATTATAAAATTAATTTTATAATTTATATAATTTAAATTATTATATAAAAATGATATGTAAAATAAATTAATATTATACATTATTTTATTATTTATTAATAATATATATAATAATAATTTTATTTATATATTTAATTACGTTAAAATTCTAAATTTTTCATACTGTTTTATTGTTTTTTTTTGAAATAGTTTAGTTTTTTACAGTAATTTTTAATGATATTTTATCAAATAAATAAAATAATTTTATTTAATAATATTTTTTTAATACAATTATATAATATAGCATTTTTTCATACAATATATTAATGCTAAATAAAGCCTTAATCATAACAAAATTTAAGTCCCTTCCATCTTCTATAGCTACGGCACTAAACCCCTTTTGCTTTGACAACGGTGGCCTACGACGGCTCTTCTCCTTATTTGCCAACCATATTTGAGGCAAATTGTACAGATTCTTCGAAAAGATTGGGGCCATCTCCCTGCCAGACAAGCACATTTTTTGTTTTCATGATACATGTCTTATGTGTGATTAATTGATTCATCCTGTCATAGTCTCTATTCTTCCATGGATTCTCATTGCATTGAAGCCCGCTACTAGCTGAGGTACATCTGGGCCGTTGCCGATCGCCATTTAGGGATTACCCACCGCCATCCAATTCAGCTCATCGCCATCCGCCAGTTTGCCTCGTCATTGCGGTCCTAGGCGCACTTTTGCCGTCTTCCACCTGCTGCTTCCTTGCCATCCTCTCGTTGCAGTCTTGCTAACTGTCTTAAGTAAGGCCTCGTTTAATTCAAGATATTTTTTATATTCAACACAAATTTTAATTATAAAAATTAATTTTATTTCACACCCAATATAAATACGAATATTAAAATTAATTTTATTTCATATTTTATATATTTTTTAATATTTTTTTTTCCTTATTAAACGCAAGAAATAATGAAATTGGATAACTTCAATTCAGCGATATGGATGTTTTCACTAAATAATTCTATTTTTGAACACGCTTGGGACAGGTTTTGCGAACACAAAAATTCACTTTGGTTGAAAGTTAGATCCGCTATAATCAATTTTGAAAAAATTAAAATAAAATAAAAATTTATTTTTTCAACTTAATATATATATATATATATATATTTTTTTTTTTGATATAAAAAAATTTATTTTATATTATATTTTACTCATTTCTCAATATATCAATTAATTTTATTTTATATCTAAAAAGAACACAATGAAAATGGTTTTTAATTAAACAGGGGCAAACAACTACATATAATGCTGCTTTAGGCTCCGTTTGGTAATAAGAAAAAAAAATGAAGATTTAGTTGAATTTTTTTGTTATTTTTGAAAAATGTATATGATATGAAATAAAATGAGTTGATTATATTAAAAATTATGTAGGATGAGAAATAAAATTGATTGATTTATTAAAAATTGTGTTAGATGTGAAATAAAGTAATTGTTTAATATTGAAATTTATGTGGGATGAGATATAAAATAATTTTTATTTTTTTTTTCAAATAAATTTAAGATTTTAGCTACGATTAATTTTAACTATAATTTTTAACCCATTATCAAACAGAGCCTAAGTATGCAACTCAACTCTCTAAACAAGAATTAAAACTCTCCAAAGGTAGCTTAAATTTGGATTAAACTCAGGTATGGTAGTGTTTTGATGTTTTGTTAACGGCTAGATTATGATTTGGACTTAAAGTTTAGAATTAGCCTAAGAAGTTAGCTAATAGATAATTTAAGAATGTTTGGTAATTGACAAATAACTTAAAGGTATTTGGTTTAATATTATTTTAATGCTGTGTCATATTATTTAGATATAATAATTATTTGATTTGATGACATGTAGATAATATTTTAAAAAATTATACAGTTTTTACTCAAACAATAATATCTAAATGTCATGACATTTAAATAATATGATATAACATTAAGATGATATCGAACTAAATGCCCTTTAAATAATTGAATTGTACAATATTTATAATAACCAACTTAAAAAATGCATGTTAATATTTTTTTTTATATTTTTCTGGATCTAATATAAGTATATGTATAAGTTAAGGGCTTTAAAATAATTATCGCATTAAAAATTAAATTTGTGAAAATTTTATATGAATAAAATATTATAAAAATATTAAATTTTCTAAAACTTCCTATTAAATGAGAAGCTTCACTCTACCTTCCTTCCATCTGCCCACTAGTAGATCCACTCTATTAAATTGACTTTCTACTATAAATAAACCCCAAATCCCTTAGAAGAAACCACAATCTCTAGCTCTCGACCCATATCCCTTACTTCTCCTAAATACCATAGCCTATCTTAGTACAACTTCTGTTAGCAATGAGACTCTATCAGAAGAGATAAGCATCTTTGTCTCACTAAGTGTAAATTATATTAACTCAATTTAATTAGCTTAATTTGAGTTAACTCGTTTAACTTATCTGTTTAACCCATATTAACTATTTAACTTGCATAAATATTTTTAACTCGTGTCAACCCGCTTAACTGGTGTCAATCCGTTTGACTTGAGTCGATCTGTTTGACTCGAGTTGTTCTATTTGACCTAAGTTGACTTGAGTTGACATGTTTGATACATTTGACCATTTTGACATAAGTTGACCCATTTGACTCAACTTGACCCATTTGACTCAACTTGACCCATGTGACCTTGTTGACTTGAGTTGATCTGTTTGACCCTATTGACCTAAGTTGACCTATTTGATCTGAATTGACCCATTTAACACAAGTTGACTTGAGTTGATTTATTTGACCTTAGTTGACATGTTTTGACCCACTTGACTTAAACTAAACTGCTTGATCTGATGACACCTATATAACCTGAGCTAGTACGTTTAACTTAAGCTAACCTATTAAATGCAATATTGATTATTTGATTTTGAACTCAATCAGAATAAACTTAACCGCATCAAGAGACTCAACATCCACTAGTGAACTATTATTCTACTTTTTATCTAGGTAAATAATTTTCACTGAACTTAGGATATCATAGCTATTAAATTAAATTACTTAATCTGCAAGATAATATCAATTATATTCTGTGAGTTATATTTTGCATACTCTGCATTGCTTAATATCGATATTTTATTAGGCTTTATATCGAAATATTATATTGAGTTATATTGGACTCATGTATTCTGAGATATATGATGATATGATATGCTAGGATCTCGGTGGCTAATGAACCACCTTTATGACACGTAGTATTGTATGAAAGATGTACTTGCATCTTGTTATTCTATTGTCATATTGATGATATATATGTTGAACTTGTTATCATATTGGTGACATGTCTGTTATTTTTATTGTCATAATGATAATATATATTTGCTAATTCTGATCATTTATTGATAAAAATCTATTACATATTAATTTATATGCAAAATATTACACATGACAATGTTATAAGATACTAAGATGATATTATAAGGTATTCTAAGTTATGAAACCCTACTTGACCTATTGTAAGGTGGAGGTCATTTACTTTATTTGTGTGACTAATCTATTATTTTTCAGGTGAACTAGAAGAAGACTGCAAATCCATAAAAATGATGTTTCCCTATATTTCATATGGCCTCATTGATATTTATTATTTTTTCTTTTAGTTTGACTGCTTTATATTTTGTAATCCAGTCTAAAGTTATCTTAGATGACTTGCTTAGTACCCGAACTTATGTAATTCCTTCTTAAGATTAATAAAATATTTTTTTATAATTTATTTTGTGATTCTGATTGTTAGTCGATCCTTATTTTATGGATGAATGATCCATATAAATGAAAGTGTGACAATATTGATTTGCATAGCCTGATATGTGCTTGACTCCACTTTTCTGCTATTAAATTTATCTATGGTTTCATTATTTTTATGATTGACAATTGAAGAAACTTGTTCGAAATCTAGTAATGAGGCAAAATCAAATTATTCGAGCACTCTAATAGAATTGAAGTTATGAAAATTCAAGAAATAGTGAAAAATTCAGCAAAATTTTAAAAAAATGTGAAATAATAATGGTGACATGATTATCAAATTTTTTGTTGATTTAATCACTAATTTTATTTTAAACTGTCAATTATTTAAATTAAATTTGTTCATGATAAAACACTAAATATTCTCAGAAAAAATCACCAAAAATATCTAGATGGGTGAAAAGTTATGGAGAACTATGTTACAAAATTTGGGTTGATTTGATGCTAGAATTGATAAAAAATGTGTGAAAAGGCAATTAACTTGAAAAATTTAAGTCGAAAATCTAAGTCGTAAATCTTCGGTCGTGTAATTTTCTTATCAAATAAAGTCCCAAATTTTGAGGCCTGGGCAATTTGACCAACATCCTTACAAGCCTTCAACATTTTTTGAAATCAGAGCCCATTTGATTACTTGATAATTATTAATTTAATAATATTCCATGAAACAAAATCAGTATGAATGAGATAAATTGAACTATCAAAATCAGTTAAAATCTATATCATATATGAAAAAAATATGTCAATAAGTTTAATATGATAAAGTTGAACTTAAACATACTCAATTGAAGTGAGAAAATGAAAAAATTTGATCAATTGAACTCTAATGCGAAGACAGGAAAGTTTGGAGAACTAAATTGCAATTGTCTCTTCCTATTTAATTCCTTGGATGTGCTAGGGCAGAGGGGGGTGATCGGAGCGGCTTCTCCTTTGCCGTGCGCTGCGGAAACGAGAACAGCAGAGGGAGAAAGAGAGGTGAGCCCTTCTTCTTCCTCTTACACCTCTCCTCTCATCGCCTCTGCTCTCCCTACTCGTCTTCTCTTCCTCTCACTCGGTGGAGACGCAGCACCAACAAGCCGGCGCCGAGTCGCGCCGACCGCCTCGACGGCGAACAACGCCCTCCTTCTCCGACGACGCAGGCGGCGTCCCATCCAGCCTCCTCTCCTCCGGTCGCAATCCACAGCAAACAAAGAGGAGAAATCCCCTCTCTCATCTTCCTCTTCCTCCATCTTCGTCGGCAACACAGTGACGAGCAACGCCTCTCCCTTTCGCAGCATCAGAGGAGAGGGAGCAGCTCTCCTTCCTCTCTTTCTCTCTACAGAAATGGTGATCACAGCCGCGAACAGATCGGATTGGAGGAGAAAAACAGCTGCGATTCATGCTTTTCTTGTTGCATTTTATTTATTCTGTTTTATGTGTGTGTATGCTGCGATTCTGCTCTTCCCCCACTTCTCAGGCGAGCATCAAAATGGTCTCCGGCATGCTGTTAGGCTGCCGGATTTTCTCCGAAAATCTTCTGCAGAGCCTTCATCCGTCGCTGCCCTCAGCCACCATTGGATTCTGCCACTCTCAGGTTGCACGGAGGAAGGATGAGGAAGATAGGGTCGGGTTATCTAATCTATACCTACTAACCAAACCCTTTAATATAAAAATTAAATTAAAATTAATTATATATTTTAAACAGCAATATATATATATTGAAATTTTAAAAAATATACATATAATAATATTAAAATAGTATAAAATATAAAAATTTATATTCAAATATTTTTTTAAAAAATCCATATATTATAGTTGAAATTTAAATTTCAAATGAAATACGATTTAGATTTATAACCTCCCCAGGGTAAGCTTCGTTTTAAGTTAGCTAGTTTCGCCTGCGGGTTCTTTAAGCCTTGCATTAAAGGAAATTCAGTCTGTGTGATGCCCTTGAGGTGCCCAGGAGTTCTTTGTACTAGACGGTGGCCTTGTAGCCTTGCCTAGGTAGCGACGAACGATAGGTGCTTTGACAAATTGAAACTTCTTTCGATTCAAGTGAGACGATTTCAGTCTGTGTGGTGCCTTTGAGCTGCCTAACCATTCTTGGGATGGACCAGGAGTTCTTTGTAACAGAGGATGGCCCTGTAACCATACACAGGTAGCGACATACGACATGTGCTCCGACAAATTGAAATTATCATCTTAATCTTGGCAATCTCTATCGTGATCTAGGTGTAGGAGGTTGGATCACATCAGCACTAACAAACTATTTTATTAGCCTCGCCTACATTAGAAGATGTGATCTACATAATTTGCTCTGCCCAATCTTGTTGGAGAGCTTGCCTAGCTCACAGCTTTGCCAAAAGGTACCATTTACGTTCTGGTTGTTGATGTAGCTTCTGGTATGGTGTTTTGCTGCCAAAATTTTAAAAAAATTTTGGACGGTCAAATTAAATGGCATAATAGAACAAATTATCGTGATGTGATCATTATAGGTGAACATCATGTAATGACATGAAAGGTCCCCTAGCTTTGTCAAATCATCATTGATGGCATGGAGAATCACCTACTTATACTGACAGGCGTCATTAATCTAGCTTGTAAGGACAACATCTATATTAGCAGATTGCTTCATTAGCTTCATCTTGCATCAGAGGATTGATTTACATAATTGGCTCGTCCGGCCTCGCTGGAGAGCTTGCATAGCCCGGCTTTGCTAGAAGGCACCATTTATGTCCCGGTGGCTAGTATAGCTTTTGAGACGTTATTATATTGCTGAAATTTTTAAGAAATTTCAAATTTATCCAAAAATTAAGCGATAGGGTGATAAAGTCATTGTAACATAAAGTTATGGGTGAATATCTTGTAAAGACACCAAAGGTCTCCTAATTCTATTAAATTATCATCAAACTGCAAAAAGATCCCTCTACTTGAAAATTCAAAGTATTCGAGTTGAATACTTGTAAAGTTTAGATTCAATGATTGTACCAACAGATATCAAGAACTCTGTTGAGATAATCCTCAAACATAAATCACGAAATTCTCAGTGGAATCAAGTTACCGAAATATCTTTGGGCCTTTATTTTCTCAATCACTCATCAATCCCCAGGAAGTGTATGATGTGTCTTGATATGAAGCAACCCTTACATCGCTAGTGGGATTATTATTTTCATACCTCGCAGTAGTCAACCAAATCAGTCCAACTAGATCCACATTGGCGGGCTCATATGCCTTTGAATATGTTGTTAGAGGTTCAAATTACAATGATATGCTTCTAGTAGTTTGAACTCTAATGACATGCTGCCATGCCCTTACTAATGTCATTGCAACTCAAATGCCATAACGCCAAGCATTCATGCCTTTAGATATGTCGTTGGTGGTCTCCCACTCTGATGATAGACTTCCATACTTTAGACACATCATTATGAGCTAAATCTCCTGACAGCAGGCTTTTATGCGCATGCTATGCTGTCACAAGTCAAATATCTTAATGGCGGGTTTTTATGCCCATGAATATGCCGTTAATGGTATCAACCTTGATGATGGGATTTAATACCTATGAATGTCATTGCTACTTTTCAACCTCGATGACAGGCTCTAATGTCTTTGAATATATCATCACAATTTAAATTCTTGATAGCAAGCTTTCATGTTTTTGTTATGTTGTTACAAATTCCCTACGAAGTCTAAGTATCATAGCGCCATTGAGTTCAGTCCAAGGTCTTTATCAAGATTGTGACGCCTTCCCCTTAATAGAAAGCTATCATCTCTTTATTTACGCTATCTCAAAAGCTCAAGGAGTTGTATACGGAAATGCTTAAAGGTCACAAGCGAAAAACCTTGATTCCATAACTTGGCAATGCCAGTAGAGGAAGTTCGAGTGGATTAGGTCAATCAAAAAAGATATGCTTGGGACTTAACATTGTGTTCCCTTCTTACTCATTGGAATGTCCTCGGACGTGGAACCCATGGCTCCTAATGGGTCGTTCTATGGCCCTCTAACTACCTTAAATGAGTCAAGGCTATCGGTTGAGCTTTGGACGATGGAACCATGGGATCTCGACATGCTTCTTCCGTTGCCTCCACCCAAATCAAGTTGTGGACCTTTACTTAGTCAAAAGTTTCATCCTCCGATGAGGTGAGTAATTAACTATAAGAGCTTGCACTTGTGGGAAATCGTTGAACCCCAGAACTCTAAAATTGCTAAAGGTATTCTCTTTAGGATGAAAATATGTTTTTAATTTGTCTTTTCAGCCTCATTTGGTTAGAGTATATTTTTGAGATGTTTTAATTTTTTTTTTAAATAGAGATTGAAAATTATTTTGGTTTTATAATGTTAAATAAAAATATTTTGTTATTGACAATTATGTTGGATATGGAATAAAGTTAATTTTTAGGTTTGATTTGTGTAGGATATTAATTTTTTTTTAAATATTTAATTATATGTACGATGTGAAATAAATATAACGTATTGATGAAAGTGATTTTTGAGAAGTTTGGGGTTTTTTAGGCCCCAACCAAACAATGCCTTAGGGTGAGCTTCTTCTATCTAATTGATTGCATCTAATGCACTCATGGAGCCCTCTTCTCTTGAGAACACAGATTCTTTTTAGTTTTGATGTTAGCCTTTTTCTTGTTTTATAATTTTCATTTATCATCAATTGCATGTCCACAAAAATTATTGCTCAAGTTGCATTTTTGTGAGAGAAAACGTGAACTTGGATGAACAGATATGTTTTCTATTTGAAACTAGATTGTGGTATTTGCTTAAGTTTTAACATCTCAAATATGGTGGCATATATGAAACCAACATTAGTGCCTTGCGACCATTATTAAGTCTTTACTTTATTTTGTGGATGTACACACCATTGAGCATCCAATCATATCCACATTTAAGCTATAGCAAATAGAGCAAACTTTAGATGCCCAGATTACTCCCATTAGAAATGAAGGATTCTTGCAATACTCGGTTCAATTGAAGGCTTGACTTCCTTTGGATTTTGTGAACTACATGGAAGGAGCAATAGCTTTTTGGCTCCAATTTCTAGTACTACTAGTGTAACATCCTCAAAATTTAGATTTGTTGTGCCTTACATATTAAAATTATTTGTTCAAAATTTTGGTAATAAATAAAATTTAAAGTATTGTAGGTTCAAAAAATAAAGAAAATTTTTTTGAGTAATGCTTATGATTTTTTTTTAATTTTCAAAAAAACATAGAATATATGAAGCATCAAAAGTTGGGGTTTAAATGAAATTTTTTATGAGATTATAATTTCTGCAAATAAATTAGAATTCATATCACAATGATTTGCCTCAAACGTTCGATTTGTTATTCTATCCAAATTTGTTAATTTCTCCTTTTGGAAAAGTTTTAGCCAATTGTTTTAGAATTTTATTGGTTTAGAATTTGTCGCTAATGATGGACCAATTTGGAATTTGAACTTGTTTTGTTGGTAGACAATGCTTCCCTAATTTCTTCATGGCTAGCTGAGGCCTATTCCATCTCGGTCTTCCAACTCCGGTTGGTGATGAGCATTAACTAGTATGATTTCAGGTTTCTTTTTCAGATATTAGCGGAAGTCGAAACTATCAAGTTTGTGTCAGCCCCTCATTGAGTCCCTTACATACAAGTGCTCACCAAATGGGTGCAACTTTGGCCCAACTCCACCTTCTCTCTCCTACATTCCAACAGCTCCCTATATTTTTTATTACCATAATTTTTTTTGATAAAAATAAATTTAAGAAATATAATTATTATTTTTTGATATTATGTTGTTGAATGGGTATGGATTGGGTAATAGGTCAAGTCAACTTGATTGACCTGTTTGGATTTTGATTTTTTCTCCTACGGAGGAGGCCCCTATTGGAGAGGTCAGTGGCTGTAGCTGTTGATGATGATAGACAAGTCCATTGGAGATTTCTAGCGAAGGTTTGGTAGCGTGATTGCATGTCGAAGACCATCTTGATCACTGGAGAGTAGAATCAAGACCGTTTCAATTGAGTTCCTTGAGAGATAAGGGAAAGAGTAGAAAAAGATGTTTGCAAGTTTCCTCTTATCATTCTATATATAGTCAGAGAAGGAGAAGGTAGGGTGCTAGCAAGCTTGTTGTTGTTCATCTGAAGAGATTGAGAAGGGAAATACAAATCAGAGAAGATTTTCATTTGCCCGAGTAGATGAGGAGAGCTACCTATCCTTCCACATGTTCACTAACTTGCTATTGCCTAAATGTGATGGCAACTTATATTGCCAATAATTTGTTAGCTCCCTAAGCACAGCATCTTGTATAAGGTGGTTTGTTCCCCAAAGCAACCTCCATGAAATTCCTACTGGAGAAATATTTTGATCACATGTAGCATGGAGATTTTGTGCTTTTTTAGTAGTCTCCAACATTGATTGCCTACCATTGCAAGGTTGAAGGAGTTCAAGCATTTGAATCTTAGGCATCCCATGATTTTTAGTTGGCACACCTCATACCATCAGGTCCAATGACCTTTTGCCTTCGTCGATATTTGCCACTAGAATCTTGCTATGATTCTGATCAGTTCATTGCAAAAAGAAGCTGGTAGCTCAAATTTGGTTGTAGCTTATGTAGATATATCTTAGGCTGTATGTTTCATTAGGATTTAGTTACCTCCCACTGAGAATAGTTGTTTCTTCCATCCTTTTATGCATCATTAAACTCGATTGTTTATTATTAAAAGTGCATTTTTCTTAGCTCATGTTCATAGGGTGAAGGCCGAGTTGTTTTTCGAGGTTTCCTTTAGCTTTTACTCAACATTGCCGTCAAAAAGGTCGCGATTCTCCATTGGAGTGTTATGGCTGATGTAGGAGTTATGACATATCAAAATTGAGGCCTTCTCTTCAAGGTTGATGATGCAGGACATTGCTTTGATCCAAAAGTTCATGCTTAACGAAAATGATTTGGGTTTGAAATGTGGAAGGAGGAAAAATAAAATTAGGGATTTAGATATTTTTACCCTAGGCTTTTCGAAATTTAAAATCGATTTAATTTCATAAATCACGATTCAAGTTTTGTGAACAAAAATGACATTATTTTTTGTTCATCAAGCATCCAAAATCTGTATAAATTCGACCTATAAATAGGAAAATCTTCAACATCACAACTTCAATTTAGCGAGCGATTAAATAAAAATCAATTTAAAGATGAAATAATTTATTTTAAAATTAGATAAAATCTACTTTAAAAATAAAATTTCTTACTAAATTTAAATTAATGACTTAGTCAATCCAGCTCGATTTATCATAATTAATTAACTTAATTCAATCAACAAACTCAGTTGTCTAAATTTGACTCAATCAATTTAAGTAAGGAGTGTAAAATAAGCTTTAGCCAATTACTGATATACTCAACCATAATGGGTTTTATATGTATCTGCACCAATGCTCCTGGGTTGGAAAGAACTCAACCTCGTTGAGTAGAGGTTAACTTCATTGTTGTATTTCTTTAGAATGTTTGGATCAATTTGTCTGGCAACCCATGAATTTTTTGATAGAGGCAAACCCATGAATTTTTTGATAGAGGCAAACCCATGATTTTTTTGATTGAGGCAAAAGCTTCTTGCTAGTTTTGCAATCCTTGAGATTCTTGGGCTCCTCTTAATCCTCGATTGTTCGAGGTAAATAGGCTCATTGATATAGGTAGTCTTTGTTCAAACTGGAGACCATTACATGATCATTAGTAGAAAGAAAAGAGTTAATTACCTCACTTTCTATTGGTTTCTAGTTTTGATTCCCCTTTTGTGTCTATCAAGTTGATGTCTTGCTGTGGACTATTTGCTTCAATTGCGCTACATTTTTGGTTTTATTCAACTCTTATCATCCTTCTCTTCCACGATGTTGCTCACCAATCTGGTAGACCACAATGAATCCACTTGTCCTCAAATGTTTGCTTATCTTAGGAGGAATCTATTCCACACACTTGAATTTTTTATTGTGATTCACCTAAGTAGAGCAACAGAAAAGTGCATTAGGACAATGAAACTAGGGTGACAATTTGTACCTATATTCGATTAAACCGCTCTGACCCGCCCTTAATGGGACGGGTATGGTTATTCAAATTTCACTCGCGCCCCGCCCCGCCCCGCCCCACCCCCATTAGAAAATGAGGCTGTTCTGGTATGAGTCAATCATACCCGCCCTTTCTTGTACCCTACTCGATGTAACTCAAAAATTTTAAAAATCAAATACCCAAATAATGCATTTCATGAAAATTGATCCATCTCACTTTTTATAGTAACCTTAGTTAATTTTTTTTAAGTATTTATGTTTAGAGTTGTAATAGTTATGTTTTAGTTTTATAATTATTTAAAAAAATATTTGTTCTTTTTAAGGATGAGAAAAATTATTTATTGATGTTCAGAATTAAAAAATAGTGAGATTTATATATAAATTTTGAATTTATTATGCATTTAAGATTTTATTTTAACTTAGTTATTTAAGAAATTAATATGTAAAATTTTGTAGTTTTTAATTTACCTACATAATGTTATTTTTTGATATTAAATAGCGTTTGCTGTCTTAAATGAACAAACTCATGGTTAAATAACAAAACAAGAGTTGGTCGGGTTGGGTGGGGGAGGGTTTGGGTGGGTCGGGTCGGGGTGGAACCCACCCCATAGAGAGGAAACAGGGCGGGGCGGGGTGGAGTGGAGTGCAAACCGGTGTGGAACGGGTATGTGCAATGAATAATATATAGCGGGGCAGGTATGGGTATTCATAAATCCGACCCAAACCTATCCCGTTGTCGTTCTTAAATGAAACTTTGGTTTTCGGCAGAGAGAGACTCCTAAAACCCGAAACCTCCCACTCAGGGAACCCTAAAGGTTTGTTTGGTAGGAGTATGTTTTGGGGATAGAGAGAGAAAAAATATATTTTAATATTATGATTTAAAATAAAATTATTTTATTATTAAAATTTGTGTTGGATATAAAATAAAATTAATTTTAATGTTGAAATTTATTAATAATGTGAAATAAATATGAAAAATTAGGGGCTTACGGCCCAAGCAAACAGGGACGCCCACTCACGGGCGACTTAAATATATATATGTATGCAGATATACTTGCATGCAAATAGTCAAATGGGAAAACAGCAATATTTAATTAAAATTGTCTTTTAATAATGGATATTAGAGGAAGCCTTTGCCCTTTCATATTAGTCAAAACTTTTCTACCACTCCAGAGCCACTTGGCTGAGTTAACCATCCTACCACTCAATTTGCTCATCTTATTCCAGTTCTAATTGGTCCATGAAAAGTTCTATTATTTGTTTATCTTTTCACAATGGCTCATGAAATATCTCATCACATTTATTTTCCTTGATTCATATTTGATTTGCTGTAGTAATTTTCTAAATTTCCAGCTATAAGGGCAAAGGAACTTGAATACTTCCTTTGGAAAGGTTCTCTGATGGCTTTGGTAAGTTACTTCCTTTTAGGTTTCCTATTCTTTTTCCCGATCTCTTTTCAATATGCTTATCCTTGAATGCCCATTCTTTGAAGTACTGCTGCTGCTCTGTTCTTTTCATATTCATATTTTTAGATTATATATAATTTCTGTTCATGTTTTCTTCATATTCATATTCTTGTTTAGTGTATTATTTTTGTATTACAGTATTCTTGTATAGTACATTGTTTTTATATAATGTACTTTTCTGCCATTTTTGATCTTTACTATTGCATATTATTGCAATCAAGTGAAGGAAATAAGTTCGGTTTTTCATGGATTATGTGTTACTTGTGTGCAGCATGAAGAAGAGAATCTGGAGGTCAAAATGAAGGAGCTAAAGGTGCATTTTGGAATTTTCTTATTGAAAGTCAGCCCAACTAGTTTTCGAATTTTTTCACATTCTTATATTCATATGTAGCTGATAATGTGTTAATTTATATATCATTGAACCTACGAGATTTTAAATGAAACTTGCTTTCTTTGTTTTTTAAAATTGTGTAGGTTTCTGATGAGGATCTTGAAAGAAAAATGAAGAAGGAACAAAAGGTTTGTTGCAAATTTTTATAAAATGTGGGTGTTCTAAACTGTCCATGGTTTTTTGAATAGGGATGAGGATGGCTTGTAGTCTAGTTTGGGAAAGCCTATTTGAATTCCAACTTGAGAATTACTTGCCTAATTTTATTTTATTGTAATAGAATTAGTTCCATATTTGTTTTTATTTATTTGGTATTTTATTTCCTGCATTCAATATTGTATTTTCAAATTTCTTTATGGGATCTCTCTATATAAAGAGGTCGCCTTGCATTGTAAAAAAGAATAGCATTTGATGAATGAAATTATGTTTGAGTTTTCTCAGAGCTTAGATCCAGGTTAAGGGGTTGATATTCTGGTGAAGGAAAGGGTATGATTAGCCTTTGGTGATAATCTTCAAATTAGCCTAGTTATCCACTTTAAAAAAAAAAAACTCGCTCCGCTCGCACCGCCTTCGCCTCCGTCAACCCGCCAGATTCCCGCGAGAGTCGGCAACCCCGCTGCTGCAGCTCCAGCCGTGTGGCCAGCCACTGCCCGCGTCCGACCAGCAGTCATCACCCAAGACGTCTGATCTCGATCCCGCTAGTTCTGCCTTCTATAACATTGTGCACACTGGTTCGGTCATCTCAAACCTCGTGCATGACGTTTGGCCTTTTACAACCTTCCGTGCCCGATGTTTGGCCTCTGCAACCTTTTTCGCCCGACATTTGGCCTCTACACTCTCGTGCACGACATTGGACCAAACTTCGATCCTGTCGATCTTCTGCAATATCGAACACGAGGCTTAAGCCAACGGGCTCCTCTATGACATCGACTATGATGTTTTCAACCCGTCTGACTGCGATCAGATCAGTTAACCCTCATTGCCAGTGACTCTTCTCCGATTCAAATCGCTGGTAAATTCTTTCCCAAACCCAACTAAGTTGATTATTTGACTTCAACACAAATTATTTTCTTGACTTGGGTTATTTATTTGGCTCTAATTGTATGACTCGATATTCTTTTGTGTATCAATTACTGTTGGATTTAACTGTGAGACGTCTGTCCTAAATTCCTGAACCTCGGATCTGATTTATTGAATTTAAATTGACGCCCTAATCTAAATTGATAAATTCTTATTTATCATACGGTCCAGTTTAATTTTAATTTTAATTTTAAAATATCTTAATTTACGGGATTCAAAAATCTTATTTATCATATAATTTATCTAGAAAATATTTTTCTCTTAATTAAAATAATTTGCTAATTAATTTTGTTGAATATAAATATAAAATATCATTTGCAATTTTTTTCGTCCCGCATCATCCCTATTTCTCTTTCCCTTCTCCCCATTCCTCACACCTTTCCCTACATCTTGCTTCCCTTTCGGATTAGCTAGAATGCATGGGTGTCAGAAAACGCCTGTGCGTTCAACAAGCTCCGTCTTCTGAGTCGAACCCAATCCTTTTCTTTGGTTTCAATCATGAAAACTAGACTCAAATTCAAGGGACTCGAGACACTAAAATTTAGGTTTTGATGGAGGTTTGATTGCATTCTCAAAAGGAAAAAGTAGAGGTCTAGCCCTATTGTGAAAAGATGGATGGACAACTGTTCTTAATGGTTTTAATTTGAGCCACATTGATGCTTTATGGAGATTCATAGGCTTTTGCAATAAACCTTGCAAATGCGACACCTCTCATGGGAGATCTCTGGTCAAAGGCCCTTTGATTTTGAAATTCTTCCTTCATTTAAAAAATTGGGGGGCCTTGATAAATCCTTTTTTATGAATGAATGCCTTCAGGAGAACAATTGAGATAGTGGGCTTAAGTGGCCATCCGTTTACCTGGACTAATAAATATGCAGGCATAGATAACAGCCGGGGCAAGCTGAACTACTTGTTTGCAACTCAGATTGGTGTTGTCTCTACATTAGAGCTAAAGTTTCACATCACTACTTCTTTGGGTTATGACCATCGCACCATCCAACTTCTCCTTGACATTAATTTAGCCTGTTTACATTATAGAAACAGACGTAGAGAACCATCCTTTAGATTTTAACCTTTACGGAAAACAAACAGAGATTATAAATCTATCATTTTCTTTTTTGATAGATAAATCTTGCTAGAATCACACGACATCGAAAGAAGGCAGCGTTGCTCTCCCTGATATTGTTGCAGCTGAGAACTTCTCAAATGGGGGAAAGAGGCATTTGACTCTATTTCATATAAGATCTAAATTATTCAGAAGGAGATCTCTGATTACAGAAATAGTCTTCAAGGGCCTTGTTTGGTAAGTGCCATTTTTTAGGCACTAATAATATTCTATTAATATTTTAAATTTATCATAAATTTTAATATCTTTATTTCATATCCATTACAAATTCCAACCTTAAAAATCAAATTTATTTCACATTTAACACAAATTTTAACCTTAAAATTAACTTTATTTCACATTTTACACACCTCTCAATATTAAAATAAATTTTTTCCTATCAACTTTATAAAATAAAATATTTTCTCTTTCTTTACCTAAAATTAACACCTAATCAAACAAGGCCAAGAGCTGTTGCACCATACAAAGATTAGAAATCTTGAAAATTTTCTTGATTATTATCTTGCTCTAAAGGAGTATCACTAGAAAAAGCGATCTAGATCAGACTGGCTTGCAAGTAGCAAGAATAAGACTAAATACCTCCCATCCAAAGCCATCAATAGGCTACGAAAAATACATATTGAAGGAATTCTAAATGGTAACAGACAATTGGTTTGTGATTTTGATTCAATGACAAATTTCATTGAGCATTTTTTTTAACCTTATTATCTTCCACCAACCTAACATCTAATGATGTTGCAAGGGTAATTAATAACATTGACTGCAAGCTTTTTCTTGAACATGAAAATGAACAAGCAATGCCTTTTCACCCTGAAGAAATTAAACCACTTTATTTGGTATGAAACCATGGAAAAGCCCAGATGGTTTTCATGCAGTCTACTTTCAAGATAACTGGGAAACAGTAAGCATTTTTGTGACCAAAGCTTGCCCAGATGTCTTAAATGGAGGCTGTTTTGCTAGCGCTTTCAACGATATCTTTATTGCTATTATCCCCAAGAACAAAGATCCTTGGCCTGTCTTAGATTTCGGACCCATTAGGCTCTGCAATGTCACTTATAAGGTGCTAGCAAAAATCATGGCTAACAGACTAAAGAGAGTTCTTCCCTTTATCATTTCCGAGGAGCTATTTAGCATTTGTGCCACTGCATGTTACCTCAAACATCATTGTGGCCTTTGTGATTCTCCACACCATGAGACGAAAAGCACTAGGAAAAAGGGACTCATGGGTTTAAAATTGGACATGAGTAAAGCCTTTGGTACAATGGAATGGCCTTTCATGAAACCAATCATGTTAAAATTGGGGAATCCAAATAGTTGGGTGGATAGAGCTATGAACGACATATTGCAGTACGCTTTAAGATTCCCATCAATGGAGAGCCGTGTAGATCATTCACCATAAAGGCCTGACGCAGGGGTTGCCCTCTTTCCTTTTACCTCTTTCTTCTTAGTGCTGAGGGTCTCACTGCTTTTTTGAAGGTAGTCAATAGGAGTGGCTACCTAAAAGGAATCGCTTGTTCTACATCGGCTCCAAGAGTCAGCCACATCTTTTTTTTTATGATAGTATTATCTTTGGAGAAGCCCACAAAGACTCCTGCTTGGTGATTAAGGAAAATTTCTATCTCTTATGCTTGCATCGAGTCAGCTAGTTAATATCTAGATGTATTTCGTCTCTCTCATCCTCAATGTCTAGATTTAAAAGAAGCCATTAGCTCATAGCTAGGCATTCCTCATGCATCTCCTCACAATGGCTACCTTGGCCTTCCCTTTGTAACCAAAGGAACGAGAGATTCATCTTCAACAAAATTGGAGATGAACTTTGGAAGAGAGTCCAACCTTGGAAAAGTAATCTCTTCTCCTTTGGTGGACAAGAAATCCTCCACTTATGCCATGAGTGTCTTCAAACTGCCTTAGAAATTAATTGAGGATCTAATGCTATGATGTCAAAATTCTGGTGCAGAGGCAACAGCGACAACGCTGCATTCATTGGTCTCACAAAAATTTCATTTACAAGTCTAAAGTCTTAGAAGGAATGGGATTTTGAAACATGGATGACCTTTAATAAAAACCATTTGGCAAAACAAAGAAGGACGATTCTGCACTCTCTGAACTCCTTGATGGCTCAAATTCTAAATGCCAAAATACTTCCAATCCTTGGATTTCCTTGACGTTAAAGAATGCAGTAATTCATCATATATATAGCGCAATGTCCTTTGGGACCATGAGCTTCTAAAACTTGGCCTTAGATGGAGGATTGGGGCTTCTGCAACATCACCAAGCCGAGGCTGGATCTAGTTGATGCAAGAGTTGTAGACCTTTTTCAACCTTAGGCTCCTTGAATTTGGAAAAGATGAAACAACTTCTCTGGCCGATAGACCTTTTGATAAACTTCAAATCCATGACGGAGATTCGAGGTGGCTATCTCAAGACACCCAGACAAACTCAATTGGCACTGCAATCCTAAGGCGTCTATTCTGTGAAATTCGGTTACACACTGGCAGCCAAGCTAGTGGAAGAAACTATGGTCCTCTAAAATTCCCAACAAGATCAAAAATTTGTGCTTGGAGAACCTTTGATGACACTTTGTTAACTTGCATTTCCCTTGCAAGGCGTGGTATCACTAATTGCATGCTCTACCCTGTTGTGAAGAAATGGAGCACATCTCCCACACTTTCTGGCTCTTTCGGGAGACCTTAAAAGCCTATAAATTATCCTCAATCTAGCAGACTGTGTATAGCATCAAGAGAGGACAATAGCGGTACCATCCCTAAATTGAAACCTCTGTGTAATGGTTGATCTCTAATTTTAGGTTTTGAAAGCATTCATTTCATTTTAATGATAAGTTTTGTCTTCTCATTTTGTTAGGATGTCATCTCTATTACAATCCATAGTGTTAGTAATTCTTTGATCTTCCTTTTATCTTTTAGTTGTCAAGTGTCTTACTAGCAGAAAAGATTTCATCCAAGTCACTAAACCAACATTCATTTTGTTGAATGTGTAGTTTTTCATTTTTCTATTAAATTTCATTTTGTCCTTTTTTTTAAGGTTGTGGATCTAAAATGAAGAGCAAATCTAACATAGCTTTTCCTATTGGTCTACAATACTTATTATTTGAGTAATGCTGCATAGCCCCAATAATTGATCAAAACGTTCTAGGTCCTTGGACAATGTTTTTATTCATTCAATAAATGCATAGTTCAATGTACAATGCACTCACCCGATAGATAAAAACATTATCCAATGGTCCTAGACTACTTCGGGCTATTTTTTGGCCCTACATTGCATTTTCCTTGTTTCAGTATTGCTACCATTTAACTTAAGAATTTGATCAAATCGTGCTATTTGATTGCCTCTTTTTTGAGCAGTGACATCACTTAACTCTTGAACATTTAAAATTCAATTTGATTTGTTATACTCTTTTTCTAAGCTTCTGCCCATCTTGTCAACAATTTAGTCATATGTATCTCCAAACCTTTTCTTTTTGAAAGAATTTTGTTTTTTTCCTCTGAACTTGCATGATTACTTCTGTAGCTTGAAAAGGTAACTGATTCCAATGGTCTCCATTATGATAATATTGTGAAAAGACATCTTAAGCCTAGATCAGCATGTAAGACTGTATAGCTATTGCCTCATAATATACTGGCCACCTGTTCTAATTAAGTTGAAAAATATAATGATAACTCTTTTTCAATATGATGGTGACTGACTACCTTTGATGAAATAGCATGCAGAAACTTCATTAGTAGTTGCCACTAGTCATACAGGTTAAATTCTATGCTAGTTCATCTCACATCAATAGCCTTCATCTCCCTTTCTTTTTCTTATTTTTATTTTTGGTTAAATTATAAAATTCTTCTACTTACTTTTGTTAACCGCTTAGGCAAAACTAAAAGAAGAAAAGAAACTGAAGGCTGCACAAAAGGCTGAGGCTGCCAAACTCCAGGTAAGAATTTGGTTAGGTTGTGCTATTTTCTTTTGTTATCAATATTGATAAGAAAAAAAATGAAAACTTATTGATCACTGATGCCAGCAAAATGAATGAGATTTGATGTCATCGTTTGTTTTTGTACTAAGCATAGAAGGCCACAGATGAACCAAAGAAGGCCGATAAAAGAAATCGGAAGAAGGATGCTGAGGAAGAGAATCCTCTTGATTTTGTTGAGCCAGTGACTCCTACAGGGGCAAAGAAGCAGCTCTCTCCTCAAATGGCTAAGCAATATAATCCCAGTGCTGTTGAGAAATCGTAATGTTCTCTTACTTTGTTAACTGCAGGCCAATTTTGACTTCTAAAATTACGATTTCTCTTCCTGGCAGATGGTATGCGTGGTGGGAAGCTTCTCGTTTTTTCGTTGCAGATGCAACAAGTTCAAAACCCGAGTTTGTGATAGTTAGTGTCATTTTCAGTAATTTTGAATTTCATTTAATGAAGGTTATGTTTCTTCTCAATGCAAGATGTTTGATGATATTTCAAATGTGCGCTATGTATGTGTCTGCACTTCCTATATCGTCACTCTTTCAGCAAATATCCTTACAACTGCAACCTTGAAACAGATATAGAATTGATTAGTATTATTTATAACTGTTGGTTCTACCTTCACCCATTTGCTGCCCTTGGAATGGCAACCTTTACTTTTTTATGTTTAGTGTTATTGTCATAAGATAAAATGTTAGCTCCACAAGCTTAATTAATGCTTCAATTCCTGGTTCCTTGAACTAGACACTTCTTATCGAAACACCCCCGAACTTTGATCCGAGGATAACCTTGTGGAAACCTTGGGGAATCTGTTCTTTTTATATCTCGAACACATGTCCATTTAAATAGGATGAATTATAACTAAGGTGAAATCCTCATGTAGCAGTTACAGAATTTTTCCTTCTCTGCATCTACTCCCTGTCATCAAGTAGATTCCCTTGAACAAGCCTGTACTTATACGTTAGCTTTATAATTTTGAGAGTTTATTTCGCTATGTCATCTTCAATGTAGGTTGTCTGATCAATGTAATTACTAGTGGTAGCTTGTTGAATATTTTTAAGTAATTTTGTGGTCTTATGAAGCTTGTGATAAGTCTGTATTTTGTAAGCTTTAAGGAGCACTGATGGGCTAAATCTGTGAAAATAAAAATTTGAGACTTTTCAGAGAGTTGAATAAAATAAAAATTATAAACTAAAAATACTTTGTTTATACAAATTTGAACAGTTATTAAAAGAGTAAAAGTCAGAAAAAATTATTTATTGACAACTTAGGCTGGCATTTTGATGAACTTTGATATGATGAGAAATATATTACTATGTTATGTGTTTTCCTAATGTCTGAAATTGAAACAAAAGGTAATGAGTTTGAGCTTTGGGAGCTTGGCGAAACCATTATACAAACAGAAGTTGTTTGCTTATGAAGAAAGTATAGTAATGTCTTCATAATTATGTCCAAGCTTGATATGAAGAGAAATATCTCCAAATTTTTAACGACTATCAAGCATTCGCTCATATAAAGGACTTGAGATTGCTTCATATACTGAAGAGAAGACATTGGCTCAGTTATGGCCTGTTTACATGATTACAAGCTGAAGAGTATCGTGGATTTTAGCAGTAGTTTTGAATTTGACTTCCATTTCTTGCAAATTATGATTTCATTTACTTAATTTTCTGTTATATCTTACAGAACTTGGTATACCTGATAGGAACAGTGGTTTGGTGTGCAAATATTTGAAATGCTTGTCACCAGCTTAAAATATTAGACATACTCTTGCAATTTTCACTTATCAGGAACACAATGTTATTTGCGAATGTGTTTCTCAAAAATTGTAATTTTGGTCTTGGCAAATTTGGATTCTAATTATGCAATACATTCTTTTTCATGCTTTGTATTGCTAGGTTCTTCCACCTCCAAATGTTACTGGGGCCCTTCACATAGGCCATGGCCTGACTGCTGCTATACAGGTTCTTTTATCATTTTACAAGATACTTTTCATGAGCAGCCATTATCTCCTTTGATTTATTCTAAAGAGTTTTTAAAACTTTCATCCTTTCTGGAAGGACTTGATTATTAGGTGGCGGAGAATGTCTGGTTATAATGCATTGTGGGTACCTGGAATGGATCATGCTGGAATAGCTACCCAGGTTATCAGTTTGTTTCTCATAATTTAAAATACTGCTTAAGCTTGGTGCTTGATATTGGGATCAAAGCATTTCTCTTGTATGTTCACTCTTATCTGTCTTTACACTCATACATGTGTATTTGTAGTCAAGTATATGCACGTAAGGCTGACACATATTTGTCCTCAGGGATTTTGACTGGTGGAATTGAAGTTGATATCTCTATGTTAACAATCCTGAAGTTCAGGAACTTTTCTAAATGCAAATGGAACTGAATATAAGCATGTTACGTTTAGAAAATAAATGTTAATGTCACTTATGAAAACCGATTTGTATTTTTACAGTAAGTTGGTACCAACCAACAAAATCTATTATCTGATTTTTCTTTGCCAATCTTCTGTTCCTTTTCTTACTTCATAAGTTTGAAAATATGCCAATCAGTAAATTGTAATAACAACACCTCAGTCTTGAATGCTAGGATTGGCTACCTTGGTTTTTCTCTTCTCCATTCAGCTCTATGTTAAGCAACGCCTTCAAGCAGCGCAAATAATTCAAGGTTATTTTGGTCTACTATTTTCTCTCTTTAACATTGTAACTTGGATCTCCTCACATTTATGTACAAAGGCCTCTAATAGTTGAATGTAGACTTGGCCAAACCATTTAAATGCTCTTATTCCATCTTATTCTCAATAGGTGTCGCTCCCACCTACTCTCTAGTTTAACTATTTCTAGTGTGGTTCACTCTAGCATGACCACTCATTTGTCTTAGCATATGCATCTTAGTTACGCTAATCATATGAATGTTTTCTCCCAAACATTCACTCCTATATAACGTAACGGTGCATTCTAGTGTGACTAGAAAATTGTTAACGTCATTCAGATATTAGCATCCTTCATAAACTTTTAAATGAGAGGCATATGAACTGAAGGAGCAGTTTTGGAGTTTGCAGTAGCATTAGAAGCCGGATGACTTGTAAGGATGTTCTTTAGCAAATCTCGTAAATATGTAGCATGAGAAAGTAACTTATAGACACCTCCCTATATTTTCAACTTCACGTTTGTAGTAGGAGAATCATAGGCTAGTCACTGCATTATAATTGGTCTTTTACTGGTATTGTATATTTTCATTGTATTGCTTCCTTGGTGTCTATCCATGTCGCTATTCTCCATTGTTAATGTGATATTCGGACATGTTTGCATCACAGATGTTTCATAAAAGTTAATTTGCCTTTAGCTAAAATCTCTTTCGCTGCTTATTTGTAACAGGTGGTTGTTGAGAAGAAACTCTTGCGGGAATGTAATCTGACGAGGCATGACGTTGGACGGGAGAAGTTTGTGTCTGAAGTAATTTCTTTATATGAAGTCATATGACGCATCAGTTCTTGCTGCATTATGTCTATATGTGGCTTCTTGTGCTTCATACTTTCATACTTGTATCTGACAATGTGGTCCTGGTTGTCACTTTTAAAATTCTTCTGTTATGTGCTTTTTGGTAGGTATGGAAATGGAAAAGCGAGTATGGAGGCACTATTTTAAACCAAGAGCGTCGCCTTGGAGCTTCTCTTGATTGGTCGCGAGAGGTTAAATCCCCCAGCTGTTTTTGTTTATATTCAGCTCTATTTCTCCATCCAGTTTTTGCTATATGACCTCATTCAAATTTTGGAAATTAGTGTTTCACAATGGATGAGAAAAGGTCAAGGGCAGTGACAGAAGCTTTTGTCAGACTGTACAGAGAAGGTTTAATATATAGGTCTGCTTGATTTATCTTCCATAGATTTTATAGAATTTGGAGATGTAATTTAGTTAATATGTGGTGTTTATATCAATTGGTGGACTCATATACATGATACCAGTCTTCTAATTTTGTTGTTTTCTCTGCTAATATGAAAGTTTATTCTTCTCTTATATTCTGTGTTATTTGTCTTTGTTTTGACAGGGATTATCGTCTTGTAAACTGGGACTGTACCTTACGAACTGCAATATCAGATATTGAGGTACATGATCACATATTCACAATTTCATGTATCTACGTTCTATCTCCATACACCTCCATATACTCTTTTTCTTAACCAGTTCAGATTTCTGAATGATTATTGGACACTATTACCTCCAGGTTGACCACAAGGAAATCAAGGATGAGACTTTTCTTAAGGTTCCTGGGTATGACTTCACAATTCAATTTGGAGTCTTGACATCCTTTGCTTATCCTTTTGAGCGAGGCTTGGGCGAGATAGTTGTTGCCACCACCAGGATAGAAACAATGCTTGGTGATACTGCAGTGGCTGTACACTCTAAAGATAAAAGATATGCAGATTTACATGGAAAATTTGTACTCCATCCATTCAATGGGAGAAAGCTTCCAATAATCTGTGATGATATTCTGGTTGATCCTAATTTTGGCACTGGGGCTGTGAAGGTATTCGTGTATAATTTCTTGACATAGCAAAGCTTCGGAAGTTAGAATTTCATCTTTCTTTTTTTTTTAAATTTTAATGGATACTCTCCGTATTCTATATGTTTCAGATCACTCCTGCTCATGATCCTAATGATTTTGAAGTTGGGAAGCGACATAGTCTTGATTTTATCAATATCTTTACTGATGACGGCAAAATTAACAGCAATGGTGGGGCTGAATTTGAAGGGATGCCAAGGTTCGAAGCTCGTGTTGCTTTAATTGGTGCTCTAAAGAAAAAGGTATTGATTTTTCATGTGTAATTTTTTGCTATCTATTTAAACACAGTTGGTTTCTCAATTAGTTTTGCACTTGATTTGTATCATCAATTAGAATGCAGTGTTTTATTGAAAATAATCTGAGAATATATATTTGTTATTCAATTATACTAATGTGTCATATTTATGCTTTTGGTTGGCCCTGTTATTTAATGTACTTTCAGTTTCTGTTCTCATAGCATTGTGCTAACGTAAGCTATGCCATTGTGAATTGGTTATCTGAGAATCAAACCAATATAAAATATATCACAATTAGGCGGACACTGGTATGCAAAGGTTCTTCTGTCTATTTTCCAATCTACTTGAATTTACTTTGTGCATCCTCTTTCTACTCAGTTTGCTTTTCTTTTCTTTTTTTCTTTTTTCTCTTTTCTGGCATAATGGTGAGGAAATATACTAGAATTGGGCTCCTAAAAAAGTTCACTTGATTGATTAAGCTGGCATCTCTTTGCGGCTGTAAAAATTACCATTGTTCTTTTCTGTGAGTACAATTTATGCAATGGTAAATCAGACTAGCCAGTTCAACTGATTTGACTGTGAACCGGACACCAGACCAGTCCAGGTTGAATTCAAAACCGTGTTGGATGCAAAATCGCTTTTTCCTCTCCTATATTATTATGTTCCGACCACGGTGCGACCACAGTTGAAGCTTAAAAAATCTTAAACCTTTCATTGCTCTGGTTCTATATCTGTTCTAGTTTTCAAAACTTGTGTGCTAGCTTTATTTTTTAGTCCAAGGTTGGTAGACAAATGCTCTTAATATTTATCTACTTGTCGAACTTTCGACTTCTCAGATTTGCAAGTGCTCAGTTGATTCTTTATTTTGAGAACTTGGTTAGTGAACTAACTTTTAGCCTTCAAGAATTTTGTATTGTTTCTGAGGTATTATCTATCTATTTTGTATTGTTATTGAGATATTATCTATCTCCTGGATGAAACTGCAACATCTGCACCTGGTTCTGACTTTTGAGAAATATCCCTGGAATATACTCTTCTTTATTAACTTGCCCCTCTTCATCATTTTCAAGTTTTTGTTTTCTTATGGTACAAATCTTCCCTGAAACAGGGACTTTATAGAGGGGCTCAGAAGAATGAGATGAACCTTGGTATATGTTCAAGAAGTAATGATGTGGTAGAGCCCATGATAAAGCCTCAGTGGTTTGTTGATTGCAGTAGTATGGCAAAAGTTGCTCTAGATGCTGTCATTGACAAAGAGAACAAAAAAATTGATATTATTCCAGAGCAATATGAACTTGAGTGGAAAAGGTTTAATTTTTGTTTTATGCCTCATATTAAGATTCTGTATTTATATCGTTAATTTGCTTTGTCTGACCGTGCCTTTCATATCTTTTAGATGGCTGGAAAATATACGAGATTGGTGCATTTCAAGACAGTTGTGGTGGGGTCACCGAATCCCTGCTTGGTATGTGACGCTGGAAGATGACCAGGTCAAAGATTTTGGCCATTACAATGACCATTGGGTGGTCGGGAGACATGAAAGCGAAGCAAATATTGAGGCAAATAGAATATTTCCTGGGAAGAAATTTCAGATGGCTCAAGATCCTGATGTGTTAGACACTTGGTTTTCATCTGGTCTTTTCCCTCTATCTGTGCTCGGTTGGCCAGATGAAACTGAAGATTTCAGCGCTTTCTACCCAACTTCTGTTCTTGAAACAGGTCATGACATCCTTTTCTTCTGGGTTGCTCGGATGGTGATGCTGGGCATGAAACTTGGTGGTGATGTTCCCTTTAGAAAGGTAACATAGGCAATCTTTTGTCATAGGTTGTTCAAATTATGTGTAGCGGAAAATTTAAATAGATGCATTTGTAGTTAGCAAAGTAAATCATGTACTGATAAATCTGATAAATTATGAAAGTAAAGCTATAATGCAAACATAAGAACACCTGATTTAGAGAGATCCTCCCACATACTTAGAGAGAACCAAAGAGAGGCTTTATTATAGAGATACAAGGTAGAGAACTTTGTATCAATTATCTAATTGTTGATCTCACATGAGATTTGGAAAACATGCCCCTATTCTTTGGTAGATTGAACAATCCAATCACTCCTAGAGCCTTGGATGATTGTATCCAAGACTCCACCTATGAAATCACTGTCCTAGCAGCTTATGAAGAGTAAACAAGTGAGAACTTCATAGAAGTCTCAACGTGTTTACCTATTCATGCACAGAGATTTATATCCTTTATTGAAAACCTATGAAATCACCTTCCAGCTGGCAACCAAAACAGTTCAATAAACAAGAGAAATTTTTCTGCAACATGAAAGCCTTTACTTGAATGCTGTAAAATATAATGTGATATCTTTTGCTTATATTTTGGCCTGCTTTTTAATGATTCATGATGGATGTAGTACACTGCAGGAGTTTATTGTAAAAATGTTTAATTTTTAATGCTTGTATGCTTGTTTAACTTCATTAATGTGTTTAAGAAAACCACTACCACATTGTTACCTATCCAAATATTTAAATTTCAATTTGAGTTGATACTTTTATGTCCAATTTTCTTCCAAATTCACATTAGGTCTCTCAATGTAAGATTTGTTTTACATCTCACTGAAGAAAATTCCTTTATTTCTGAATTATGTTAACTTGTATATTCCTTTTTAAATTAAGTTCCGTCAATTTCAACTTACTAGCTTGATTGCATTTTAGAATTTTATTATCTATGCTAAGGGGTTTAGGAAGCTGGTAATTTGCCTATGTTCTGCTCTCAACATTTTCTACATATGATAGTAAAGTAGTTTATCTCGATCTTATCTTCAGGTTTATTTGCATCCTATGATTCGTGATGCACATGGGCGCAAAATGTCCAAGTCACTTGGGAATGTTATTGACCCACTTGAAGTTATAAATGGAATATCACTAGAAGGGCTTCATAAACGTTTGGAGGGGGGTAATTTGGACCCCAATGAGCTAGCTGTTGCAAAACAAGGGCAGGTGAAGGACTTCCCAAATGGTATTGCTGAATGTGGTGCAGATGCTCTACGATTTGCTCTCATCTCTTACACCGCTCAGGTTCTATTGGGTCTTCATTTATTATTATTGTTTTCTGTATATTGTTCACTTTCTTTCCCATGAACTTATCTATTACACTCATTCTTCTTAGTCTGACAAGATAAACTTGGATGTACTAAGGGTGGTTGGTTACCGGCAGTGGTGCAATAAGCTTTGGAATGCCATAAGATTTGCTATGAGCAAATTGGGAGATAATTTCTCACCAAGTATCAGACTTCTTGTGAATAAATTGCCGTCCATCTGCAAGTGGATTCTTTCTGTTCTCAATAAGGCTATAGAGAAAACCGTAACATCTCTTGAAACATATAAATTCTCAGATGCATGTACTGCTGTATACGCATGGTGGCAATTCCAGCTTTGTGATGTATTTATTGAAGCTATGAAGCCTTACTTTTTGTCAGAGTTTAAATATGAATATGAAAGGGTAGCCCTTAGAGATACCTTATGGATATGTTTAGACACTGGCTTGCGTCTGCTCCACCCATTTATGCCCTTTGTTACAGAAGAATTATGGCAACGACTTCCCCAAGCAACAAAACGGCATAGGAAGGAGTCAATTATGATAACAGACTATCCATCAGTGGTTGAGGTATATAAGCAAGTGAACTATTTGGTGCATGATTATTAGACTTATTGTCCTGTTTGACAGTTGTTTCTTTCTCAGGCATGGACAAATGATCAAATTGAGGGCAATGTTGATATTGTTATTAGTGCAGTGAGAAAGATAAGATCACTGCGTCCGCCAAGTGATAAAAATGAGAGGTACATGTACAGTTGCATCCATATTTAATGTTCATAGAGCAGCAACTTCTATGAAGTCTTGATACTGTTACTAACTTTTTTTCTCAATTCCTTGTGCCAGACGAGCTGCATTTGCACTATGCAAAGATGATGATGTAGCTGGCATTATTAAAGGTTATGAATTTGAGATACTAACTCTTGCTTCCTTGTCATCTTTAAAGGTATGGTATTTTCTGTTGGAACAGAGAAAAAACAATGTCTGAATCATTGATTATTGAACTTTTAATTTACATTATTTAACTATATCAAGAATATGTTTTCTTTAATTCTGGAAAACCAAGCTGTTTTCCAGACTGAAATTAGTTTTTGAAAGGTGGTACTGAAATTAGTTTTGCTGTTCGTTAATGGCTTAATATTCAGTTTCCTATGAAGGTTGGCAAACGTGTCCAATTCAGTCTTGTTTTTTAGGTCCTACACGAGGATGACATACCGCCAGCTGGTTGTGCAGTTGACATGGTGAATGAGAAGCTTTCTGTCTACCTGCAACTTCAAGGCGTACTTAATGCAGAAGCTGAACGTGAAAAACTCAGGAAAAAGAGAGAGGAAGTTCAAAAGTAAGTTCAACCATTTTTACTTATATTTTATTTTTTGTTTCTTTAACGCATAGTTAATGAGATTAAATGAATGTTCATAATTTTGGATAATGAAACATTTGCTTCCTACAAAAGTCATTTAATTTATCTGAAAGAACAGAAAAACTTTAGCGTGCCATGACTGGTTTCTGGATTCGTTTTCTTTAAGGCTGGAAACCATCATCAAAATTGGTTAATTTGCACCATGACAATTTGTGTAAGATTGGCGTTGAAGTTTTTGACACTAGCTTTTGTACTTCTGGAGGTATAGTTATATAAGCGATATACTTTTTTGTTGGGCTAAATTGCTATCCCCTTTCTTTTGAGGATTTTGGAAGAGAAAAAGATTTACATTATTTATATTCAAATTATTAAAGAAATATATAAGTGGGGCTTTTACTTGTTCAGTTATAGAGGGGATTGATTAAAAATTTTCTTATTATAGTTAAATTATACAAAGACTTAGTTTTAAGCCCACATCGCTTTGTATTAGTTATAAAGGTTTTTAACTAGACACATTTAAAAAAATGTGTCTTGATGTATGCTTTACGCGAATGATATTTTTGTTGTTGATGTTGACTAAAGATGAGGTAAAGTCAAAAGAAACTCAAGTAATGAGATTTTATCGAATATGTGGATTACAAACTTAGTTAAGATAAAAGTACTAGTATTGGGTAATTAAGTTATCAAGATAAGTGAGAAGTTTAAATACTTTAGTTCTAGGGCAGAGGTGTAGTAAGGGGTAGGAAACAAAAATATTGAGGTTTAATTTCTTGCCCAGGTGACTAGAGTGGTCTCTATTATAGTGGTGTTGTAGGTTGGGGTTCGTAGTTTTTGCTTTCAAAAGAACCGCTAAATCAAATTCTCGCCAATCATATAAAATGGTGATAAAATAAATAGTGATATTATTTGCAAAATCTATGTGAGATGGATTAAGTGAAGGAATGTATTTGATGTTGTGTGATAAAAACGCTTAAATGTAAAATGTTACAAGACAGTAGTAAGATCAACGATTTTATCTTGTATTGAATGTCATGCTATGAAGCAGTAACATACAAATAGAATAAGTAATGCTGGACAATATATGAAATGCATGCCTACTCAAAGATCAATAAATAAAATAATAGATAAATATAAAATTTTACACGAGTTAATGCTGATGATAATTATGTAATATGGTTCGACTTTCATCGAGATTGGCCCTGATAAGAGGGGCCTTAGCTTTAGTTTAGTTAAGGGCAAGGGCAGAAATAGCACTCGTTGAAGTCTTATATTAGGTTCAAACTGAGATCTTGGAGCTAAGGCCGCCCCCCTAAAAAAGTAGACTCTTGGAAGACATTCCCCTTGGAAATAGATCAAGAAGCTCCAATAAAGTAAGCAAATTAATTTTAAATATTTGAGAAATAAATTCAAATGATATTTGGATATTCACTACCAAATTGAAGATAGCACGAATTCAACAAATTAGAGTTAGGGTATACAGACAATAGGATAACTCACAGTAAATATAGTCCAACAATAATTGAATCACACAATAATATCAAAGTCGCACAGGTGAGCAAATTAAATAATCCCGAGAATAGAAACTATCACAAGATCTCTTAAGATACTTGAAATATTCATTAAGATTTCAGATTTACTTAAGATGGAGAATCCAAAGCCACAACAATGAGTTGTAATAATCGATCTGTTATGTAATAATCACAAGTAGGGGAGCAGAGCGACAGGGATGGGGTTAGAGTGGCGGCAGTTCAGAAAGAACAAGAGTTGCATGTCACGCGACTTGCGATGAGTGAGATTGCGGTAAGCACAATGGTGTCCATACTTTCTGCGACTTTTGTGAGTACAGGATGGTGTGGCATAGCAACGACGTCGGAATGTTGCAGCTGGGCACGACTAGACATAGAAGGGGTATGAGCAAGGAGGAGGTAGTAGGCTGGTTGGCTTGTTGAGTCGGGGTCGTGGTCGTGGTCGATTGCGACAGAGGGCGGCGGCACAGCGGAACCACAAGTGGATGCGCGACGAGAACTAGCGAACCTGAGTTCACTGGTTGCGGTGAAGTCGCTAGCAGCATTGGTGAGAATTCGGATGTTGAGTGTAGATCTTACCTGAAATAAATCGGCGGCCCGATGTCTTGTCCCTATTGATAAGTTACAAGGATAGGGCTTTTTTCGAAGACCGTCTAATTTTTTAGAATTTTAAGGTAGATGAGTGGGCATACACAAAAGAATAAGATGATAAATGAGTACATCCATTAAAAGCTCAAAGAGAGTCATCACAGTTTATTTAGACAAATTTTTAAGTCAATAAAAGCTCCAGTTTGAAGAGTTGGATTATTGAATTTTGTCTATATAAAATGGGTAAAGAATATTAAATAGATTTGGCAAAAATCATATAACCTTGCATACTTGGAGCCAAATGAGGTATTGCTATTTAATAAATAGTGGTTGTTGTTCTATAGTTTGGTAAGTGATTGCTAACAAGTTAATTTGTTCCTTTCAAAGTTTGTTATGTTTATAAAATATTTCAGTTATGCCCCTCCATTGAAGTATCCAACTACTTCATCCTTAAACATATGCTATGTTGATGTTATGTGTAAAATAAAAATGATAATATTTTATATTTAAATTTTTAAAATCATTAATACTTTTAAACACGTTCACATGGATTTTTTTAATTTTCTTGATTTTGTAAAATTATTTTTTAAGAATGTTTTTTAAATAGACCAAAGTCAATTTAGTTAATGTATTTCTTTGAAACTTTTTAAAACTAGTTTCAATGTATCTAATGTTGTTTTATTGATGAAAAATGTTAAAATGATTCTAATTGTAATGCAGTGATAACTATAGCTTATGAGGACTTTTTTATAATTTTATAGACCATGGTGACTTGATGAAGAACTTTGTAATATGGATTTAAAAAATGTTAAAATGATTTGTTTCGTCAAACTATGATTTAAAAAATCATTGGGATTTGATTGAAGAAATTTAGTTTATTTTAAAGATGAAATGGGCACAAGAGTCACTAATGAAAGGGGGAAGAGGACATTTCAGCAAACTCTTTTGCAAAGTTTTTCAAATCATCCAGTCTATGAAGCACGGACACGACACGACATGGCGACACAGCAATTTTTCAAAATATGGGATACAGGCACGGCATGATACGCCAAATATAATAATAAAATTAATAATTTATTCTTTAATATATATATATATATATATAAATCATAATATAAACTTAAATTTTTAAGTATAAACTTGTAAGTAGCATTGAAGCCTCATAGAATCAAGATGAGAATTTGAGAACAAACATTGACGACATTAAAAAGATTTTCAGATATAAATTTAGGGTCACTTTGAATAAGAGAACACAATTTTGCTTGTTAGAACAATCACAGTGAGCATGACAATAAGAGGAAGTAAGCTCTCGGTATTGAAGATGAAAGAAGGATAAATGTGAAGTTAGAGTTCTAAATTTTTTATAGTTGGTTCATTTTCGTAGGCTTACGAGCAACAAATGAGGAAAAAATTTGATTTAACTTGGTTAACTTAGAATTTTGATTTATATTAGCTAAAATTTTTACAATAATAAGAGAGATTTTTAATTTTATTAAATATAATTTTAAAAATAATAAAAATAGAACGAGGTAGATGTATCCTAAATTTTATTAAAAATATATAATATTAATAAATAAATTTAACATTAATATTGAATATATTTAATTCTATCTTATGTGTTCTAGAAGTGTCCTAGAAGTATCTCAGAAGTATCTTAAGGTGTCCCAAAGTGTCCTCGTATGTCCAAAAAGTATCCTTTAATTTTTTTTAATATTATTTTATTAGGACACGTCACATGGTGTGTCCGACACGGTGTCCCTGCGTGTCCTCACGTGTCCTCACATGTCCTCAAGTGTCCATGTGTCCTACAAGGACACGACATGATTTGTTGAAATGTTCATGCGTCATAGCATCCAGTCCAACCAACTTAAGATTAGTGACAAGAAATATCTAGAAGAAAGTTCTCACGATTTGGATTTGGGACTTGTAGCACTTCAGGGGAGAAGAATTTGAACAATGTGGTGTTCCAGTTACATCCAACTAAAGCTCCATGTTTAGATGGCTTTCATGTGATTTTTTACCAAACTTATGGGCACATTAAGACAATGTTATCTCCTTTATGAATGCTTTGAATAAGACCAAGAGCTTTCATGGCTTAAATGTTTCTAGTCTTTATCCTTATCCCGAAGGTCGCTGACGCTTATCATATGTCCAAGTACAAATCTATTAGTTTATGTGATGTGATTTACAAGGTGATTGCAATGACCATTGCCAACCAAATGAAGCCAATGCTATGGACTATGAAGCACGGATACGACACGAGGATATAGAGACACGACATGACACGGCGATAGAGTGATTTTCTAAAATATAAGACATGCAAACACAACATGACACGTCAAATACATTAATGATAAAATTAATAATTCATACTTAAAAAAATTCATAAAATATAGTACAAATTTAAATTTTTAAATATAAACAATTTGTGAGTAGTATTTAAGTTTCATAGGATCAAGATGAGAACTTAAGAACAAATGCTATCGGTATTGAAGAGATTTGAGATGTAAATTTAGAGTTCATTTTGTAAAGTGGGTGAAAGAATGAGAAAATATAATTTTGTTTGCTAGGACAATCACAGTGAGCACGACAATAAGAAGTAAGAGCTCTCGGTGTTGAGAATGAGAAAAGGATAAGATGAGTCAGAGTTCTAAACTTTTTGCTATTTGTTCATTTTGTAAAGCTCGAGAATAGCAAGAGGAAGAAATTTGATTTATCTTAGTTAGCTTAGAGTTTTGACTTATATTAGGTAACAATTTTAATAATAATAAAAAATAGATTATCTCATTAGATAAAATTTTAATAATAATAAAAATTTTAAATATTAATAAAAAGTATAAAGAGGAGGTAGATGTATCCATAAGTTCTATTAAAAAAATATAATATTAATAAATAAATTTAACATTAATATTAAATATATCTAATTCTATCTTATGTGTCTCGAAAGTGTCTTGTGCCTTAAAGGTGTTCTAAGGTGTTTCAAGGTATCCTCACGTGTCCAAAAAGTATACTTTAATTTTTTTAATATTATTTTATTAAGACATGCAATGTGGCATGTTTAACACAATGTCCCTCGCGTATCCTCGCGTGTCTTCGCCTGTTCGTGTGTCCAACACGGACGAGACATAGTTATTTGAAGTGTCCATGCTTTATAGGCTATGGACTTCATCAAAGACACCAAAAGCGTGTTCGTGCCAAATGGGCTAATCAGGGACTATATCATTATTGTGTATGAAACTCTACAATTTTTAGGCAGAAAAAGAATGGTATGAGAGGTTGTACTCTTAAATTTAATATGAGTACAGCATATGATAGAGCTGAATGGAGCGTCGTTCGGGAAATGATTACTATGAAATTCCCTGTGAATTTCCAAGATTGTGTTATGAAATGCTTATCATTGTTTTCATGTCATCATTCTAAACGAGAAATTTATGTTGGATGGGTGTAGAAATGATATTTAAACTTTATAGTTAGCAAAATTAATTAACAAAAAATATTTATTATGCACAAAATATTTTTAAAATATAAATATATGATAAATAAGATTTTAAAATCCCATAAAATTAATTATTTTAAAATTAAAATTAGGTTGTTCGATAAATAGTAATTTATTAAATTAGATTAGGACCGTTGAGTTAAATTCAATGATCTAAGGTTCAAATTTTAAAGTAAGAATCCTTACTATTAAGGCCAATAGTATTTTGAATCCCAAATTAAATTAGATCACACAGATCATAGAGCAAATAAATTTCATTCGAGACAACTAGAAATTATTACCTTAATCATCAATCATGTAATTAGGCTGATCAAGGATGTAATCAACTGAGCCTTGAGCCTTGTGCGCACTACAGTTCGGTGTGAGGGGAACTGTGCTTGAGCAGTGGTGAGATGGGTGGCCTAGCACAACCGGATGGATAGTTGGCTGGCAGGCACATAGCCAACTCAACCTCCCTCAGGTGGTGCTCGCAAAGCTCGAGCAAGAGGTGCAACTGCAGAGCTCAAGCAGGAGGCTGGTGGGTTGCACAAGTGACTCGCACATCGGCTCTCTCCTACTTGCTGCGCTAAGCTCTTGTGAGATCCGAAGGGGAAGACTGTCTTGGATCTGAAAGAGAATCCATACCTTACATGCTGGTGGCGGTGGAAGTATCCGCTTAGGAATAAAGATCTATTCAGCATCAAAGAGAAATTAAATTTTGAAACTCTGGTGTTCAGAAGAGCAACACAAAGAATTTTCGAGTACATCATAGAACGCATATCACATTGAAAGATGGAAGGAACAAATGCTACCAGTGGGTGGCAAGAAAATTATCATCAGAGTAGTAGCACGGGAGATCCCCAGTCCCCACCTATGTGATAATATCTTTTTTGTCTAAATACTAGTGGTGGTCTTGCCAAACAAACAAAGGCATCCATTTGGAGTACTTGGAATTCCCTCTGCAAACCGAAAGCAGGTGGAAGGATGGGCTTTAAATGTTTAAACACGTTCAATGTAGCATTGCTTGTAAAACAATGGTGGAGACTCATCCAAAGTCCTAGCTCACTAGCATACAAGGTTCTCAATGGTCAGTATTTTCGTAGCAGGAAGACCGACTAAGCAAGGCTCAAGGGAAGTCCCTCCCCCATTTGGAGGAGCTTTTGGGAAGCCACTAATTAACAAGACGTTAGCTGGAGGATTGGAAACAGTAGAGGTTAACATTCACAAAGACCAATGGATCCCAAGACCATGGAGTTTCAAAACTTTTGGCCCATTAAATAATTCTCAAGTAGGCAAAGGTAAAGGTGCTAAAAGACCATGAGAAAAGTTAGTGGAAAATCAAACTGATTAGACAATTTTGATGAGGTCGATGTCGAAGCCATCTTATAAATACTGCTGGGCGTCATGATTGTTGCAAGGCTGGCAATCCTTCAAGTATTATGTCCATAGCAGATATCGCTTCATCTGGGATTTGTACGAGTAAAGACTTATAAGGGTTGACACTAGTCAAAGGACAATTGGAGACTCGTCATCACGAGCAGATTCACAAGACATGGAAAGAAATTTGCGGACTTTGGGATCCAAAAAAAATCTGAGTTCTCTTGTGGAGAGTATGTTGAGACTTCCTTCCCACCTACTACAATCTACACTGTAGAATTAGACTTGAGGACTACACGTGCTTTATTTTCCATGATGAGGAGGCTATTACCCATATCATGAGAGATTGCACGTGTGTAGAAGAGGTCTGGAGTGCATCTAGTGCCCCCAAGCAAATAGATTGTTAGTGATGGAGAACGAGGCAGTGCATAGAGAGCAGACTGCCATCTCTGAATGGAACCAGTGCATAGAGATCCTAGGTGGAATGGTGATGAAAAAAATCTAGAATAGTATCTAAATTGAAATAGAGAGAAGATGGAGTGGCAGTTTGTCTAGTTGGGCGTTATCCTAAAGTTCTTGGAAAGAGATGATCTATATTTACATTTTTAACGTATTGTTACATTTGTCAAAATGTTCTTAAATTTTAGGAGGCATTTGGTTCAGTGTTATTTAGGAGAAAGTAATTATTTAGTTTGATGATATCTTTTAATAACCTTCAAAAAAATTATAAAATTATCACTCAAAAAAATGACATCTAAATGTCATAATATCTAAATAACATAACATAGCATCAAGATAACATTGAACTAAACTCTTTCTTAATTTCATGATGTGGATTATGGAATTTATATGACCAAGTGCAGTGTAATTGTCATTTTGTTTATTAACCTATTTATCCACTTTCTTGTTCAATTGTTTCTTGCAGGTTTCAGGCAAATCTGGAGCAGATAATGAGTTCTGCAGGTTACAAGAAGGCTCCTCAGCATGTTCAAGATGAAGATATTCGGAAGCTAAATGCCTTTATGGAGGAACTTAAGATTATTGCTGCTGCTGAAAAAAATTTGGATGAGTTGGTGATTTCAGAGAACTAAAGATCTCAGAGTTTTGTTTCCATCATTCTCATGGTTTTTTTATAAATTATTCATAAAAATATTTGACAGTATCGACATTGTTTTTCATTTGACATTTTTTTTGAAAGCATGTTTAATTGCTACTGTCAGTACTGCGGATAGGACTGTAAGCGTGATACATATCTAGTCAACTGTTTCCTTGCTCGAGTTCATTTATTTGTTTATTGAGCTTGAGCTAAAGTCGAATGAGAATGAAGCTTTAATATTTTATTCAGGTTTGTCTGTTTAACATGATCTGAACTTTCTAAATCTCTGAGAAGCTCTACAATTACAATACTCTTCCACCATTGAAGCATCAAACTGTAGAAGCACTGAAGCAGGCTTTCAGGAAATTAACATAGTCTAACTTTATCGTTTAAGCTTTCATGTGACAATAGAGTGCAACAAGTGAATTTTTGAATTTTCTCTGATGAAAGAAATGTTTGATTCAATATTATTATAATAGTTTTGTCATTTGGTTAAATGATTAGATAATATTATAAAAAAATACAAATTTGATGCTGACCTCAAAAGACCCTTAAGACAGTTCTAAAATGGCCCATAACAAATTTCAATACAAATATTTAAATGATGAGTTTAACGTTAAATCAAATTTATTCTTTGCATATATCCATAAATAATCAAATTTATTCTTTATTTAGTATAAATATTAATATAATTTTATGTCCTTAGTTATAACTGTTCCAAAGAAATGCTGGCCAAAAAACAAAAAAACTGTTCCAAAGACTGAAGCCCTCGATCAAACTTCCGCGTCGATCAACAAATTTGACCGCTCTCTTGCTCCATCCGGAGTCCTCCGCCTCCCTTCCATCGCACTCGACATCTCCTGTATCGTGCAAGAACTGCTCCGCCGCATCCGATCTGCGAGCCGTTCAATCGTCTCCGCCATTCCCAGCCGCCGGAGCTCTCCTCTTAGAAGCTCGCAGGTGCTAAGATAAGGCGGAATACCTTCATCCAACATCATCTCAAAGTATCTACTAGCCTCCCCAGTCATCCCCTTCTTCCTGCAGAGCCCATGAATCATCACAGCGTAAGACGAAGCCGAAGGGTAGAATCGCCTCCTCTCCATGCTCTCCCAGACCTCCTCCGCCCGATCAAACCTGCCAATGGCGATCAACATCTTCAGCAGCATATTATACGTGTGCCGATTCGGCGAGCAGGAGTCCCTGTCCATTCGAGCAAGAAGCCTAAGCGCCTTGTTGACCTCGTGCAGCCTGGAGTGAAGAGCAAGTATGGCGTTGTAGCTCCAAGCATCAGGCTTGGCGCCTCTGTTGGTCATTTCATCGAGCAGCTCGTAGGCCTCGTTCGATTTCTCCTTCTCGCAAAGCAGCTTGATGATTGCATTGTAGGTGAACACATTCGGAGTCAGATTCCTTCGTTTCATGTGGTCAAGAACCCTGATGCATGAATTGAAATCCTTGGCGTCGCAGTAGGCTCGGATGAAAACCGCAAAGCTTGCGGAATCTGGTTCGAGCCCATGGGAGTTCTGCATCTCCTGGAACCATTTTTGGGCTTCGTCAAGCTCTCCTCCTTTGCAAAGGGCTGCCATTAAGGAGTTGTAAGAAGCTAAATCGGCTTGGTGTCCTGATTGCAGCATTTCATCGAACAGCTTCTGGGCTTCCCCAGCCTTCCTGACCGAGGCCCAGCCATTCATGAGAATGGTGAAGCTCTTTGGAGTAACAGAGAAATGGGTCTTGGTTTTATCGAAGAATTCCTGTGCTGGGGCAACGAGGCCGTAATGGCAGAGAGCAAAGATGAGGTGGTGGAGGTCGTCAATGGAGGGATCAAGTCCGAAGTCGGGCATTTTCCGGAATGCGCGGACGGCGTCGGCGGGGAGGGCGGCGCGCGCGTACGCGCGGAAGAGGAGGTGGAAGGACTCAAGGCGGGCGAATTGGGCGCGGAAGTCGGAGAGGAGGGTCCAGGCGAGGGGGAAGAGGCGAGCAGAGGCGAGGAGCTCGAGGAGAACGAGGGGGGAGGTCGGTGTGTGGAGGAATCCCGGAAGGGAGGACGACCAGAGGAAGAAGCGGTGGGCGGGGCATGGGAGGTGGCAGCAGCGCTTGAGGACTTGCTCGGCGGTGTCGGGGGAGACGGAGTAGGAGAATGGGTGGAGGGCTGACTCGAGGTCGTGGTGCGGGGAGCGGAAGTCGCTGAGGATGCGGCAGAGATCGTTAACGATAACGGAGAGGGAAGTGTCGTTGGCGGAGGTAGAGGAGGCTGCGGCGATGGTGGAAAGCAAGAAAGCGGTGGAGTGGCGAAGGAGATGGGGAAGGGGAAGTGATGAGGGAAAGACGGCGCCGATGATCATTATTTTTCGTGACGGAGAAGCGCAAAATCTGTGGAGCATAGTTTCAAATTTCGTTTCAATCATTTTTCAGTCAAAATTAGCGTAAATTTTCATATTTTTTTTAAAAAAATTTAATTTTAAAAATTCATAATAATTATTTTTATTAAAATTATCAGAAATAAAAATTATAAAAATTATTGAAACTATGATACTAAAATAAAACTGAAATTTAAAAAATAATTTTCGAAGATCAACGCGACAGATAATCAAGTTAATTACCTAAAATTGACAGTTTTAATTGCAGGATATTTAAATAAATTTAATTATTTACACATTTCATCACCTAGACTTCGTAAAATATGAAAATTATAATCTAATAAAAGCTGTTAAGTGTGTTAATCGCTTTTATAACTACTTTATTTTTATTTTATTCAAAATGGTATTATAAATAAATGTAAAATTTGCTGTATGATTAATGGCGTTAATATGGATCGAAATTTAAAAATCGATCAAAAAATAAATCAATTTTAGATTGAATCGAAATTGAGTCGATCTAAATGGGACGACTAACGAGCTAAAAGTTCAGCTCGGCAATGATTTCAAGTTGATTTTGAGCCGGGGTGGGCTCAGCTTGATCCAACTCGAAATTGGCTCGAATTAAAATACATTTTATATTATAATACATATATATAATATATATATATATAATATATGTTATAATATATATATATATATATATTAAAAATTGAGGCGATCGCGAGCTGGATTGAGTCGAGCTTAACCAGCTCAAAAAAAAAATTGAAATTCGATTCATTTTCGAGCAGGCTCGAAAATGAATTGAAATCGGCTCGAAGTCGATTGGAATTGACTTGAGCTGGCTCGAAGTCGAACCCAATCAACTTTGAGTTGATTGAAATGTGATTGATCCGATTTCGAGTCGGTATTGGCTCGGCTCGAAATCAGATCGATAACAGCCCTATGTATAATGCATGCAAAATTTTAAGGTCAATGATTATCATGTTTCTTTCATCTTAGATCATATAAAACTTACTGCACTTTGTTCAATTTGCACTGATTTCTTTTATCTCATCCTTCAACTAAACTACTGCTCTGAATTAAGTCTGATAATAGTTCCAATTCAACCGTATCAGCCAAAACTCAAACACAATTATTTTGGAAATAAAAAATCAAGGGTAAATTACGCCTAGATTTTTGAGTTTAAAACTTAATAACACATAGGTACAGATTTTTAAAATTATAACATTGATCACTAAGTTTTAATAAATTATCAAATGGGTCTTTTTTTATTTTTTTTATTATTAAATTTTTTTTTAAATTATCATTATATCCCTCCTCCTCTCTTAAAAGTTAAAACCTGAGAGAGAGGGAGAAAGGTATAATGATATATTTTTAAAAAAATAATAATAATAATAAAATAAAAAAGATCTATTTGATAATTTATTAAAATTTAAGGATTTTGATGTTATAATATGAACCTATAGGTTATTAAGTTTTAAACTGAGAGAGAGAGCTGGGTGTAATTTACCCTAAAATCAATCGCCCAAACCCCTGCCTTTTTCAAACTCAAAGCACAATTCTAACCTCATCAGCACGTTCCTTCCCCTCTCCTTCCCCCTTCATTCAAGAAATCCCAATTTCTCCATTGCCCACAACTTGTTCTACAAATGGCCTCTTCTCCATCCCTCGCCCCCTCCCTCTCCCTCAACCATGGAAGACGATGGCTCCTCCAAACTATTCATCGCCACCCATCCCGCCGAAATCTCCGACGACGATGACGACAGCAGCGAACCCGGCGCCGACGACTCCAACCTCATCTACGTCCTCAACCTCGTTCTCAGCGGCACCGCCCGCCTCAACGTCCTCCTCCCCACCGCCACCATCCTCGCCTTCACCATCTTCGCCCCCCTCCTCACCAACGACGGCGACTGCTCCGCTGCCAACCGCTGGCTCACTGCCGCCTTCCTTCTTCTCTGCGCCGCGTCCTGCGCATTCTTCGCCGTCACCGATAGCTACCGCACAGCCTCCGGCAGTCTCCACTACGGCGTGGCGACGCTGCGCGGCATGTGGACGTTCAGCTCGCGGAGAAAGGGGCCGGCGGAGCCGGCGAGGTACAGGCTGCGGTGGCCGGACTTGTTCCACGCACTGATGTCGGTGGTGGCGTTCGTCACGTTCGCCGGATCGCACAGGGACGTGGTGGGGTGCTTCTACCCTGAGGTGCCGAGGAAGGTGATCAACACGGCGCCGCTGGTGGTGGGGTTTGCTGTCAGTGTTCTGTTTGTGGTCTTCCCGACGAGGAGGCGGGGGATTGGGTATCCTTTCCTGTTGCAGAGAGACGCCGTTTACTTGAGGAGATGAACGTACCTAGCCGGAGCGAGTTGATATCAACTTGAACTAAAACGATTATTTGATTTTAACTCGATTTAAATTCAATTGTATATATACGTTATTAATATCAAAATTGATGCTTACAATTGAGTGATACTCATGTCATTTGTTATAAAACCCAACATGATTGTTCAATGAATATAATAAGGACCGGTTCTCTAGGTATGGAACTTGTTTGGCCCTACTGTGCACTCCTTATCGGTGCAGCTTGAGCATGATATTTATTAATCATCTAATATTTTTTTATCATTTGATATTCCGTAGTTATGCAATAATTTTTATTCGTGTTATATGTCATTCAAGACTCCCTTAGGATGAACATTGAGATAATGCGCTTCGTCATTGTAGTGCATGTGGTATTTATATGAAGGCGAAGTGTTGCATTAAAAGAGCGCAATGTTGGCTATGAATTTTAGATGGCTTCTTCTGAGAGAATGAGAATGAGAATGAGAATAAGAATAAGTTAGCTATCCCACTGGAGAATGATGCTGATGGTCAAGATTTGGTCCTAGCTTGATGACGAAAGGCTAATTAGGTAAATTAGATGTTGATTAATAAATAGATTAGATTGATTATATATTTATTTTATTTAAGTTTATTTGTGTTGATCTAAAATCTCCAAAATCTATGATTAGCAAAAATACGAGCACACAATTATGAAAGATGTTGCTTAATCTTTGAGGCGAATCTTGTAAATATTTATTTTATTAATTGGTACGTGTCATTATGCATTTTGTTTAGATTTCTTTATTTTTGTCATTGTATTCTTGTTTTTTTCACCTTTGATTTATGTAATTTTTATAATTTATATTTGACTAGGGGTGGCAAAATAGGTCGGCGGGTCGGGTTCGGGTCGAACCCGAATCCGACCCAACCCGACCCGAATAGCCTCAATCCTAACCCGATCTATTTATTAAATGAGTCAAAATTCATGACCCGAATCCGTCCCAATTAATAAATGGGTCGGGTTGGCGGGTCGACCCGACCCGTTTATAGAGTATTTTTTGATAAGTGCCCAACCCGAACCCTACCCGACCCGATTATGCTCAACCCGAACCCGACCCGTTTAATAAATGAGTCAAAATTCATGACCTATACACCAGATTCGGGTCGAATTCACGAGTCGGGTCACGTATTGCCATCCCTATATTTGACAATATGCAATAAAGTTCACGTCATTCTTTCAACTTTTTTATGTCATCTTCCATCTAAAAAAATAAACCTTTTTTATGTCATAATTGTATTCTATAGCAATTTTCTAAAAACAAATAGTATTCTATAGCTAGAATTCATTTTAGGATTGTTACCTATGTTTGAAATTTAAAACTTATTTGAAAAAACTCTCATTTTATTCTATTTAAAATCAACTTAGTTTTCTTAGTACTTAAATACTATTTAATTGGGGGTTATTTCAACCCTAATCATGACCAACATGTGCTCTAACTATTTTATTAAAAAAAAATTATTTTTTATCATCAATACATAAATTTTAATATAAAAAATTTATTTATATTACATTCTATATAATTTTTAATATATTATATTTAATTTATTATTATTTTTTTAATAAAATAATTGTAGGCCATTAGAAATCATTTTGGCTATGGCCTCCAAACAAACAAGATTTTAAAATTAACCCCTAAAACAAAAGTGATTGAACTTGAAATTATGTATATATACACACATACACGCGCGCACACACACATATATATATATATATATATATATATATATATATATGAATGTATATATCTCAAGGTTTTAAAACACGATTTTGGTTACAAGATAAAAGTATCAGTTTCAGTAGTTTCGGCAATTTTAGTAATTTTAATATAAGCAGTTTTTGATTTTTTCTATAAATTATTTAAATTTTATATATTTAATTAAAATTATTAATAACTATTATTGAATATTATTTTTTAGGAAAAATGAGTCCCAATCTATTTGGCAGTTTTGGCCAAAATAAAGCTAAAATTACAGAGTTGCGGTCGAAATCGAAACTCATTAGCTTTTTTCGATCGATTTTGATTAAAACTGATTCAAAATTGTCTATAAATAAATCTTCCAAAATGGGTTTATGATTTAATTACATCAAATTAAGAAGTAAATACCCAGATACACGTGGCTTTGAATCTGAGGGATTCAAATGTAATTTACCCCAAAATTTTCTTTTTCAAATAACTTACCCCAGCTCTAAAAGAAAAATTATTGTGTAAGAAAATAATAATTTACTTACTTATTATAAGTGCACACCATATAAATAGGTGGAGCCCACCATACTCACAATTCAGTATTGGGGCAAAGATCATTTTGGTTATGTGGAAGACTAGAATAATATTAAATTAAAAAATAATAATAATAAATAATATTTTATTACACTTTATATAAATTTTAATATAATTTTTTTTTAATAATTTCGTATTCTCGATCATTTTTAATAAAATTATCAATTTTATTTTATATTTTACACTAAAATATTTTATTCGTTAAGTACATAAAATTAAGTTGATAATTTTATTAAAGATAATTGAGTATGTGAAATAAAATAAATATTTTTTGTGAAATAAAATAAATATTTTTTATATTAAAATTTTTGAAAATATAATAAAATTTATTTATTTATTATTATATTATTATAATTAATTATTATTTTGATTTTGGTTAGAACTAAGATGTTCCCGAGTAAAAGTGTTAATATGGATCAAAGATCTAAAATCAATCGAAAATTGAATTAATTTTAGATCGAATCGAAATCG